>JAQQZT010000017.1:7174694-7187169 GCA_030068275.1 Clarias platycephalus
ATTTTATAGTTTTGAAATCCCCAGTATTGTTGTAGAATGTAGAAAATAAATCACTAAACAAAAACAACGAAATTTGCAAGTGTTCTAAAACTTTTGAACGGTAGTGTATATTTTTTATAATATAAAAAATTGTGCTACTTTCATGTCAGGTTAATTAGACCATCATTAGTAAATGAAAAGTTTATTCAACAAAATGGACCTCAATGATTATTTTGTAACTGGCCAGGCCTAGCACGGTGTATTAAAAGTCATTAATTGTTCAATGCTCTCAATAACACTGTTTGAGAGTTTACCAAATACATAAGAGAAACATCTTCCGTAGATTGAGCTATAATTGATCCAGGAGATAAAGTGAGTGAAGTGCTTAAGATGAGCTATACTGTTACATGACATCAGCAAGAGGCAGTAGTGGTTAGCACTTTCGCCTTCCAGAGTCCAGGTTCGATTCCCGCCTTGGGTCTGTGTGCATGTTCTTCCCATGTTTGGTGGGTTTCCTCTGGGAACGCTGGTTTGGTTTACAGTCAAAAAACATGCAGATTAGAGGCTAATTGCCGTTACCAAAAACTGCCCATAGTGTGTGAATGAGCATGTAAATGTGTGTATATGTGTATGTGCTCTGCGATGGATTGGCATCCCATCCATGGTGTACCATGCCTCGTGCCTAAGGCTCCTGGAATAGGCTTCACCCCCGCCGCAGCGCTGTATACAGGATAAAGGGGTGTAGACGATTAGTGACATCAGCAAGATAACCCAGTGCTTAAGTATTAAGAGTTTGAAATGCATATTAGCAGAATCTAATATTCTACTAATATAAATAGAATAGAAACTGATCATTCTAGCATTTGTCCTGTTGGAGGTGATGAAAACAAACGAGAAAAAAACGAGAAAGAAAAACAAAATCCAGACCAATCAGAAAAATCTCCAAGAAAACATCCCACAGGACAAATGGTGCACAGTGTCCGAGTAAAAACAAAGACATTGTACGTGCGCACCATGGCAACGTCCTGCACTCACATGCCAACACGTCAAGAGGAGACCCACTGGAGTCTTACACACACTGCAAGAATACAACTTCTTTTAGCTAATGCATGAGTGAGAGAGAGAGTGAGAGAGAGAGAGAGATCCTTATTGAAGGCCAAAGGCCGATTTAGATCTGGGAAACATGGGCAGTCGCCCAGCGTTGCATCTTGCCGAGGGCAGCAAACAGCACGTGAAAAAAAAAAAAGCTAAATCTGAATGGTGATAACATTTGCATGATCGGTTTTCTGTCCCTCTTTTGCATGTCACATTTTTTCATGTGACCGTGTGGGTCAATTAATCTGGCTGGTGTCCTGATTCTAGTTTGTGACCAAGGCAGGGTATTGACTGGGAAGCGTACATCAAACTTGTACAGCAATCCAATGAGCAAAATCAGTCACACTATGAAATGCTACCAAATAAACCATTGTTCATTCATAATACTGCGAATATGTACAAAACAGTCCCACCAGGTGAAGTGAATAACACTGATTATAAATTATAGTATACAAGTAAACTGGTGACAGGATTATGGGCACCAAAGGCTCATCTACATCTGTGGGGACAAAAGGTCCAATCCCATAGAAAAACCAATGCTTCATAATCTGCTGTGATCCAGTGCATCACAGCCTGCTACGCACAGGAACCATCAGGCAAAAAGCTCAAGGTTGTTGATCCAGACTCCAGAATTCCCCAGATCCCAATCCGAGCGAGGATCCATGGAATGCTTTGAACCAAAAACTCCAATCCGTGAAGGCCCCACCCCGCAACCCATAGCACCCAAAGGATCTGCTGCTAACCTCCCAGTGCCAGAAACCCGGTGGAACCACACCCCTCAGGGCCATAGGCCACCGCCGTGGCACAATGGGAACCCAAGGCAGTTTTAATGTTGATGTAAGCTATGGCCTGCATCGTTACACAGGCATATTTCATTCTTCTGTTTTGAGCGAAATCATTAATAATATATAATCAGTCTACACACCACCAAGGTGAAATGGTTTCTAATGGACTCTTAATTGGAGATGGGTAATGTTCTGATGCTAGTTAAACAAAAAATAAATAAATGTCAAAGCCATAAAGTGCCCAGTTTAGAAAAAAAGAAGAAATGAGTATCATCACTTCAGGAGTATAACAACGTCTTAAAATGTATGAAGGTGAGTGCTACCATCAATCCTGTGTCATGCCAACAGTTAAGCATTCACGTGTGGGGTTCCTCACAATTTTTCCTAAGAACACAGCCATAAATAATCACTACAAATGCTACAAAGCCATTCCCCAAGAGCAACTTCTCCCAACCATCACCAGTTTGGTGATGAACAATCCCTTTTCCAGCATGATGGAGCTCCCTGCCATAAGGGAAAAGTGATAACATGGCCAGGAAACTCCCCAGACCTTAATCCCATTAAGAACTTGTGGTCAATGCTCAAGATGCAGGTGGACAAACAAAAACCCACAAATTCTGACAAACCCCAAGCATTGATTATGCAAGATTGGGCTGCCATCAGTCAGGATGTGGCCCAGAAGTTGATTGACAGAAGGTCGAATTGCAGAGGTCTTGAAAAAGAAGGGTCAGCACTGAGAATATTGACTCTTTGCATAAACTTAATGTAGTTGTGAATAAAAACCTTCAACACTTATGAAATGCTCATAATTATACTTCAGTATACCGTAGTAACATCTGACAAAAAGATCTAAAATCACTGAAGCAGCAGACTTTGTGAAAATTAATATTTGTATCATTCTCCAAGGGCGGCACGGTGGTGTAGTGGTTAACACTGTCGTCTTGCACCTCCAGGGTCCGGGTTCGATTCCCGGCCAGGCTCGATTCCCGTCTCTGTGTGCATGGAGTTTACATGTTCTCCCTGTGCTTGGTGGGTTTCCTCCCACAGTCCAAAGATATGCAGGTTAGGCTAATTGGCATTCTCAAATTGCCCGTAGTGTGTGAATGAGTGTGTGAGTGTATGTGTGTGCCCTGTGATGGATTGGCACCCTCCAGGGTGAACCCTGCCTCATGCACTTAGCCTCCTGGGATAGGCTCCAGGTCCCCGCGACCCTGAATACAGAATTAAGCGGAATAGAAGATGAGATGAGATCATTCTCAAAACGTATGGCCACGGCTGTAGAGCTAGCTAGAATAGCATGTTTGTTAAACTAGAGTAGCTTGCAGTTTTGCTAGCTTACCCCGCACTGGGTTTAATTTCACACCGTTTCACTGATAATGTCTATAGCCTACAGCAAAACCGTTACTGACCTGGATATCTTTAATTGAAATTACCTTATAAAGGTTTTGTGTGGTTGTATTGAGGCATTATGGTGAAAGTTTGATTTAAAAAATTTAAAATAATTTTATAATTTTTTTTTAATGAAGTTTTTCTACAAGTCTGAGTAAAATGCAACCAAGGGGTTGCCCATGCACCATACACACCATACACACCAACTGTTTTTTAACAGCGTGTTTCACAACTCACTCACACACCTAAACCCATTTCCTGTGTGTATCCTCGACCTTTTGGTCAAACACATCGATCTGATCAATTGCAGAGGCTTGAAGTGACACAAAAGATCATAATCTGGTTAGCGACAAAGAAAGGGAGTGCCGTGATTAGCTACGCTATTAACACACATGTATTAATATTAATACACCTTTGTATGCGCACAAACTTTTCTTCAAACTTCCACTAGAAATGTTATTGATAAATCTATCGTCTGCTGCGCATAATTTCCATATTCGTCTCCCGAATGACCTCCTGTTTAGTATAATAAATAATGATGATGTTTAAAAATCTACAAGCAATATATCAATGCCATTTGGCGATGCAGATGAGATGAAAAAGAGTTGCGACGTGTGCCTGCTGGAAACGAACTAGTTATATGTAATAGCACTTTGAGGACAGAATTTGTTTAATGACTTGTAAAATTTGTAAAATGTAAAAATATGGAAATAAAGTATGAGAGAAACGACTGAGAGAAATGACAGCTCTTTTCCCTTTGCCTTAAAAAATGTAGATCTTACAAAAATTTATGCAGACAGCTTTGAATTGTATGCACACACACACATACATACCTGAATCAACATTGTATCCATTAAATCAATTATTATGCATAAATTTATATCTGGTAACGCTACTTGATTAATTTATATCCTTATTTAAGCACACCCACACCCACACACACATGCACACACACAAAGTATACCGCCTGGCCCAGTACAAAGGTTGAAGGCAGATAATGAGACAAATGGTCATACGGTCATTAAACCTAATTTCCAACATGTCAGAAGAAATCAATGCTCTAACCTTGTATGAAGTTTATAATAAAGTTTAAGTTCACTTCAAGTTACAGTTACAGTAAAGTCTTCTAAATCAGTTAGCTGCAAGTGCTATCGATCTGTCTGATGAACTTGACACTACAGTACATTAGGCCTGGGAAATAGAAGGCGCAATTTTTCAGATGTCTCAGAATGAAAGTAGAATCAGAGAATTAAAAATAAATAAATAAATAAATAAATAAATAAATCATTTCAGGGTATTACAGGTTAATTCATTACTAACATGCAAAAATCTAAGAAACCCATCTGGTCATGGACTTGATTATTTTTTATTTATTAAGTCTGAAATCCATATAAAGCGGATGTAAACTCAATACTCGTACTCCGTTTCTTAACTGGTTTATCGCTGTGACGTGTCTGAACTATAGTATTTCAAATGCGAACCCTCTCTCAATTCATTAGCAATGACATCACTGTAAAGAGATATTTCAGGAGAGGCAATCTTCCATTGGGGAGACATCTTGGATGTGTTATTTCACTTCATTTAAATAGTCTTTCCATTTTTGTCCTGCATGTACGAGGTTGAGTCAAAAACGATCTGCACTCTGGCTGCAGAATCTATTTTTATTTTAACTTATGGAAAGGACGATTGCATAACTGTCCTACATAATCATAATCTTCTTGCTTTTCAACAAGCCTTCGGATTCCCTCATTAAAAAGATGTTTTAGGTTGAGCTGCGAGCCATGAATGCACCGCTGTCCTCATTTCTTCATCAGAAGTGAATCTTCGTACTCGTAGGGCTGCTTTAAGGGGACCGCAACAGGTGAAAGTCTGATGGCGTGAGATCAGGACTATACTGTAGTATGACAACAGTGTGAGCAGAATTGTGGGGACGTGCACTGTCATGCAAGGTCACAATGCCTTTGGATAGCAAATCCGGAGTTTATGTTTCATCTTACTTTAACGACCACTGTTGATCGTTGAACCTTTTTCCTGATTATGTTCCAATACTGGCCTGCGAGAATCCCAGAAAACTGTTATCATCAATTTTCCACCTGATAGTCGACTTTTTCTTGTTAGGCGAATTCCGTTCCTACGGACACCGAAACTGCAGGAATTTCAGAAATGCCAGGACACATGATCTGATAGGTATTTCAACTGGAATTTACGTTAATTTGTATAAAAGGGGCATAAAAAGCACCGATAATTACATTTATAATCAAGTTTATTGTTGTGGAACGTCCACAGAACAAGTTCCTATTACCAGCTACTGTATAACAGACATTCTCTGCCCAGGCTTCCTCTTTATTCTGTCTCTTGATGTTGACTAGACTAAAAGAAAATGCAGCATGTGACATTACGGACAAATTGAAAAGCGCAAATCCTTCTCGCGGGAAGACTTGTCCCACAGCGATGAGCTCAAAACGGTTTCATCAGCTTTAGACTATTTGAATGCTTATGAAGTGTGCACTTTAAATGCACATCATGTTCAGAAAGCTTCGGCACTTTATGCATTTACTCTCATTATCTTAAATCCTTGTGAATGAGGCGTTGCTATAAAAATTTATGACTATATGCAAATAATGTGTGTGTGGCCACAGGGACATTCAGTGTGGTGATATTACTGTAGCTGATGCACCTATTTAAGAGAGAGAGATTGGCATTGATAGAGGTGTGATGAACTTGCTGAACAAAGACAAAATATGTGTGTGTGTTGCAGTGGGTATGCTGTGCCCAGAAAAATCACCTCATGCTGTTTCAGCAACATGTCAAACTTACAGGCCATGATTAAAGAATACACACACACACACACACACACATTTAAAAACTATAAATGTTAAAGCCATAAAGTGCTATAAAGTCTATAAACTATAAACTAGAAAACATTAATATGCATCTCTTAATGTTATTCTAGATGTTGCTGATAACTGCGGTGCTGTACTTTGATCTAATCCTTTGATCTTTACATCAGTAAACTAAAAAAAACATTTTGGTCTTTCATTTTATTTTATATAAAAGCTAGTCTCAAAAGTCTTCACTTTACTAAACGTGAGATCAGTTTCCGAGAAAATCACAAGCTGTCCTAAATGAATAGTGCGGATTCTGGATGAATGGAGCTTGTGCTTATAGTGTATGTCATTAGACAAATTCTCCAGTAATCAGCAATTAGAGAAACAATAACATCGCCATTCCAAACCACAGGCTCTATAATTTAATCATTAGAGAAACGCGGTGCCAATTCAGGACACCAGAGAGCCTATTTTTATCCAAATCTTATACTTGGAGGAAAACGTGCATGGCAGACGCTCTCCTGCTCAGTCTCATCCCGCGTGGTGTGTAAAAAGCCAGAGGCAGTCAGAAACCAAGAGAATGTCAAACATCTCACGGCGTCTCCTCGTGTCTCAAAGCATCTCTCCTTGATTCTACATCCGAGACCGATTTGGAATTTTGGATACCATCCATCTCAACACGACCCCAGATTCTCTTTTCCTCTTACGCCACATTCCCACACATCGCAAACTTACTGACCTGTACATTTCCTCTGAGGAAACCATACCATCATGGGAACGTGGTTTTTTGTTTTCCGTATGTAGAGATATTATGTATGTTTTTCCTAGAAAGGGAAACCATTTACAGCAGGTGGTTGGTTCGAGATCACCCTACAGGACGTAGGAGTGTCTGTGACAAAGACAACAATGAAGAGAAGATTTCGCCAGGGTAAATACAGAGGGTTTAAAACATGATGCAGACCATCAGGTGGGCAGATGAGACAAAAAGGAACTGGAAGCATATGGAGAAGGAACTGCGTTTGCTTTACGATACCGCAGCGACAAGGAAAAGTATTGTTAAAATAAATAAAAATACATGTAAAATATCGAACCGGGTAACTTTCAAGGGCCCAAGCACTACGAAGCACATAAAGGCTATAGAAATGTAAAAAATTCTCAAAACATCAAAAAAAAATGTCTCTTCGGTTCGGTTCCCGGGTGATGCTGTAACCTCTCACAGCCGGAGGTCTAGAGAGAGCTGATTGGCTGAGCTCTCAGAGAGGGAAGGGATGAGAGGTACTTAGTGCTCCCGCATTAATCACAGCTCTACGCCAATCAGGGGCGTCTGTGAGGTCACGCAAGCGGAGGGAGCGGATAGCGCTGTCCTCCGAGTGTGTTACTCCGCCCCTAACGGTGCGTGAGCGAGCAGTTCGAAAAGATGCGGTCATCTGGCGTCACGTGATTCGGAGGAAACACGTGATAGTCTTCGGCCCTCCCGGCTGAGTGGTAGTGGTAGCCTTAATGTGGGAGCCCCCTAGTGACGGGGAGGAATTGGACACGACTAAATTAGGGAGAAAATCGGATTTAATTAATAAATAAATAAAAATAAAAGACAGTACCTATCAGGAAATTGAAAAAGTTATATTATTAGTTAGTTAGAATAGTTTATCAATTTCGTGCCTACAATTCGGACGAAAGAAATGATTTAAAATAGCATGTAAAGTAGCATTGACTACAGTTGAATGTCATTCTCCCTCACTCACTCATCTGCCAAATCACTTTATATAGGGTCGCAGTGGGCCTGGAGCCTATCCCAAGATACTTAGGACACAAGGTGGGGTACACCCTGGACGGAGTGCCAATCTCTCGCAGAACACACACACACACCAAATAATTTGGGAATGCAAATGACTGTAGCAATCTATCTGCATGTCTTTGGACTGTGGGAGGAAACCAGAGTAACCGGAGGAGAACATCATGCACTCAGACCCCGAGGTGGGAACCGAACCCTGACCCTGGAGGTGCGAGGCGACAGTACTAACCACTAAGCCACCATGCCACCCAGTTGAACATCAGTGTTATGTAATATTAATATTATTGATAGTATTATATTATTGATGAAATCGCATAGGTCTCGATAATGTCCGTAAGGTGTTTAAAAGGTGCACAGACTTTTTTTGCCTAGTATGATGTCATTCCGGCGTTGAACAATTCGCATAGCCCCTTTTTTTGGCTCAACTTCTCTGCACCATTTTTGCAGTCCAGTTTCCTACATTCTGACTGATTCGAAAAATGCCTTTCCACAAAGGGTCGTAGAGGGCAATGTCTCATTTGCATTTAAAGCTATAGACACCAGAGCAGCGGATTTGAATTAGAAGAAAGTGGAACAGAAGGAAATTCAGGGATGCCGGGAATCTATGATCTTAGCTGTTTTTCACCTGAAACATCAACAAATATGTTTTGGAGACCCCTAAGACTTGTGTAAAATTTTAGTTAAAAAGGAGTATAGTATGGGACATTTAATATGATTTCCAAGTAACATAATCATAACGACTGTTGGTTTCTGGAAAAATGAACATAAAAAAACCTCATGCTGTCTCTAGCATTTAAAAATGCAAAAAAAATTCTATATAAAATACATATATGATATAGTATCATCTCACCTACATGGATGTGAAATTATAATATTTCAGATCCATTGCGCTAAAGTATTTATATAGATTTATTTTGATTGTTTTCATGTTTAAAAAAAGGATACGCACAGTACTCGCCGTTTCAAAACAGAAGCCTTTATTGTATCTCCGTCAGGAGGCGATTTCTGCGGCTTTCTCTGAATATCCGTGTTGTTTCCTTTCTCGACCCACTCTGTGTGGGCGCGTGCCACTATCTAGATCAACCTGATGATGTAGAGCTAAGTATATGGAAACAAAATTCAAGAATCAGGATTTTTAAGAAGGGAAAAAAAAAAAACCACCCTAGATAAAAAAAATTATAATAATAAAGAAAATGCTCTATAAGGATTAACTGTTAAATCCAAAGCTGGAATATAATGTTCATGTGAAATGTCAATGATTATGATGAAAAGCCTGTATAAATAAAGGTGTAGTCTTTTTTTTTTCATCTGGAACATTTCATATTTTATATATTTATAATTATTAGAACTGTATAATTTATATAAAGGAAAGATGAAAGGAAAAGACAAAGCGAAACGGTGAAAGAATGAATTATAAAAGTGCACTGAAGATTGATTACACATTAAAGAATAGACAGTCAGAACAGAGACAGTGAAAGAGAGCGAATGATGTATGGAGTGAAAACAGAGAAAGAGTGATAATAAGGAGCAGGCAGCCGAAACCCCGCTGTGAATCCCCTCCCTTTATAGACGCAGACGGATTAAACCATCAAGGACGGTTTGGGGGGTGCATGAGCAATCCATTATTACGGATTATATTCAATAAGCCTTTAATTCTTTAAACATTCACGTACGCGTTCTTTTCAGCGGACATGACTATACCATTAATAAACATGCATGAGCTTTAACAGGAGATTTCACTCCCCCCGACCCTCCCCCGCCTCACACACACACACTTCTTGGTTGGAGATGAACTCAATGAACCCACTGAGTTCCTATATCTCCGTCTCTGTGATAAAACTCAATTACGCAGCATCCTCCTTCTTCTGTAGCACAGGATACCGTAGAGCCGGTGTGTAGCTCGTTTTTTTTATTCATAGATTCGCTTTAATTGCATCCCATTTCCACACAAGTGTATAAAATTTATATATATATATATATATATATATATATATATATATATATATAAAAGAGCTGGTGAGACAAAAGAAATGATGTTGCGAAATAAGTCACATGCACAGGTTGATTGCTCGAATAAAAATAGCACACTCCTTTATAAGTCAAAAATTTCACGCTGATTAGTGTGTCATGTACTGTAACATGTTTAACTAGCTTGCTTACTCTATATAATTAGAAGCTATAGTATATACAGTATAGCATATAGTATGTATATAATGCATACTGGATACGTTTAGTAGTTTTTAATACGTACGCTTAGTATGCATGTTGCATGATGCGAACATCAGCTAATTCTGATGAATTAACAATTCTTAAATTTAACTCGTACAATCACAAATTTCAAAATATGAACTTATGGAGATTGTAAAGAACAAGACAATCGATTTTTGGCATGGCTTATTACAGTTTGGAAGAAACTGTAGCTGTCAACCCACAGCACCTTAAAAAAACCTAGGTGGTTTTAATGTTATGTCCTAATAGACATAATTACGTCCACACCCATCTAGGAACCTCTGGAGTCCAAATAGGGACCGTGGAGGCCAATGGTGACTATTGTATTTATTCCTATTTTGTACGGCCGTGGTAGATCTCCGGTCACACGTACACTCACACACTACGATCAACTTGGGAATGCCAATTAGCCTAATCTGTATGTCTTTGGACTGTGGGAGGAAACTGAAGAACCCTGAGGAAACCCACCAAGCACGGGGAGAACATGCGAACTCCATGCACACAGACCTGATGCAGGAATCGAACCCAGGACTTAGAGTTTGCATGTTCTCCCCGTGGTTGGTGGGTTTCCTCCGGGTTCTCCGGTTTCCTCCCACAGTCCAAAGACCTGCAGATTAGGCTAATTGGCATTCCCAAATTGCCTGTAGTGTGAGTGTGTGTGCCCTATGATCGATTGGCACCCTGTCCAGGGTGTACGCCACCTTGAATCTCCTGGGATAGGCTTCAGGCCCCCCGTAACCCTGAATATAGGGATGAAGTGGTATAGACGATGAGTGAGTGCATGGAAGTTTATTAGTAGACATTTAGTAGACCCCATACTGTAGCTCCCCTTTTGGAGTTGGATTACCCCTTCGTCTATCCCAGGGGTAGGCAAGTTCGGTCCTAGAGAGTATATAATATATATACATACACTGTTGAGGAGAGCGAAGAGATATGAGTGTCTGAGTGCAGTCATGGTTTACTGCACTGATAACAGACACACTGCTATTCAGCAGTTTCACGCCTCTGTCTTTACACCGAGAGAAGCATGAAGGCATTGTTGGGAGGATACGGGATTGAACGTTGTCAGCTCAATTCACAGAAAAGCCATAAGGTCACGCACAGGTAATATTAGTTACTATTCCACGTCATCTGAACGTCCTCAGGGCCAGGTGGGTCCACCAGCTTTAGTGACTAGCAGTAAATGATGGCTGCCTGAGAACAGACTACTTTTTAAACGGAAGCTGACGGAACGGAAGCTCACAGAACGCCTTGAAATGCGCAAAGAGGGCCGTAGAAATGAATGCAAACTACATGCAAAAATATATCCAATGTCTTTTCCAGTAAACACCAAGCTGTGTCAGACCACACTGAGGCCTATCAGGCTTCATTTGCAAATCTGTGACAAATCAGAGCTTTTGCTGACACTGAGGTTGGACACAGAGATGTTAATGGGGAGAGAGAAACACAAATGAACAGAGGTGATGGAGAATTAATGAGGCAGGCTGCTAGAGAGAATGTGTGTGTGTGTGTGTGTGTGTGTGTGTGTGTGTGTGTGTGTGTGTGTGTGTTTGTGTGTCTGTGTATACTTGTAAAGTCTCTCCGTTATTATGCTCCACTTCAAAGACTGAATGATGAGAGAATAACAACTGCACTCGGCTTATTGCCCGGGCCACAAAAATAAAGAATGAGGACAAAAGAAATGAGTGGAATAAAAAAAAAAAAAAAAAGAGGCTCCACGGTGACAAGCTCAAACACTCGAGAAGCTGTCCAAAGCAACATTACAGCTGAAAGCCTTCAGTCCCCGGCGCCCGCAAAACCTTGTATATAAATTAGGTGTGCTAAGTACAGTATTCTGACTACTTTGTGTTATCCCTTTATCATCTCAAGCTTACACTACAGCACTGAGATGGCATGGTGGATTAGTGGTTATCACTGCCACCTTGTACCTTAAGGATCCGGGTTCGATTCCCGCCTCGGGTCTGTGCGCATGGAGTTTGCATGTTCTGCCTGTGCTTTCCTCAGAATACTGTGGTTTCCTCCCACAGTCCAAAGAAATGCAGATTAAGCTAATTGGCGTTCCCGAAATGGCCGGAGTGTGTGAGCGAGTGTGTGTATGTGCGTGTGCCCTGCGATAGATTGGCACCCGGGATAGTGTCTCCTAGGATAGACTCCAGGCCCCCTGCGACCCTGTATACAAGATTAAGTGGCATTAGTACTACAGCATTAGTACAGCATACAACTGTGTAATATATATATATATTAGGGCCGGGACTTTAACGCGTTAATTTAGATTAATTAATGACACAAAAATAACGCGTAAAATTTTTTTAACGCATTTTAATCGCACTTATTTTTGCACCGCGGAACGTTTCTCACTGGATGAGTTTCGGCGGACC
>JAQQZT010000017.1:7187269-7212724 GCA_030068275.1 Clarias platycephalus
ATCCATATGAAAAAACTTACTTCTCACTGTTCTCAGGTCAAATATTTATATGCGATTAAAATGCGATTAATTTCGATAAATTAATTACAAAGCCTCGAATTAATTTTAATCGAGTCCCGGCCCTAATATATATATATTTATATATGTATGCATATATATAGATATATATACAGAATGTATACACATTTTAGAAAAAGAAAAAAGTATGATACAGCATATTATTATATTCATATCGTATTATTAACAAATATCACATTATCATAATATTATCTATATAGCAATAAATTTTGTATTAAATTATTGCCACCCCAAATATTATTTCTATTTAAAAAGCTTGTTACTGTAGCGGTGGCACCTACTTAAGTAATACAACACACGAGAAAGTGCTGTTGTGCTGGTTATCAGCACGGCTCTGATGCAATGTCGTAGACAAGAGGGCGCAGTGACCGAGATTACGATAGCGTGTCGCCAACCCGCAGAAGAGACGCATTTGTCTGGTCAGAAAATCATTCATAGACACAGGAACTCGGCTGGGAGTTATTGCCGGTCCTGACCTACTGTGAAAAATTGTAATCCTAATACGTCATCTTTATTTCATTTTAGTCCATTCTTTTTGAAGGGTGCCAATAATTCTACTGTGATAATTTATGCTTTTAACCAATCAGTGTGTGCATCTGTCGGCCTTTTATCTTATGTAGACTATGGCCTGCTGTATAAGTATTAATGTTTAGTTATGTAACATGTGCTTTTCCGCTTTTCCGCACATGATATTAACCACACTGCTACTGACTAAATCTGAATATCCTCATTACTGTTTCATTTTTCATTCTTGATGAACTTGTGACCCTTAGCAATGCTGCTGCCAGACACTGTATGCTATTCCTAAAAGAGGTAAAGAAAGGTTAACCTGCTTTTATACTTATATTTATCCATTTTAAAGCTGTAATTTATGTCTATTGAAGTTAACCGAGCTGTGAAATTTGTGTTTAATCGATAAGGAAGTAATACCAGGGTAATTTGAGGAATCATCTCAAGATCTTGGGTACAACTCTTTCTGACACACACACACACACACACACACATGTTTAAGCTGTATGTACATATACAGACACATTTTTCTTTCTCACGTCAGCAGTGTTGCCAAGGTCAGCGGAATGTTCCGGTTTAATGATTGCATAGAGATACGCGGAGGACATGGCAGTGATCTGAGCAGGATTCATGCTGACTGGGCCTGCACACGCAGACTGCACCGAGCCATATGTTCTGCTCTGGATTTCAAGAAAATGCTTCCTTAGAGATTACATAAGCGACGCTATTCTTCTCCTTCCATCACTAATACTAGCAAGTGTTCTATGTACATGCCTGACACGACAAATCGAGTATGATTTGGTAACCCAGCGTGAACGTATATACGTATATGGTATGTAGTTGTAACAATGTAATTGAAAGTCAGAATGACACTGAGCGGCACGGCACTCCAGGGTCGAGGGTTCAATTCACCTCCTCGGGTGCGCGCGCACGTGGGGTTTGCATGGTCTCCACGTGTTTAGTGGGTTTCCTTTGGATACTCTGGTTTCCTCCCACAGTCCAAAGACATGCCAGGTTGTATCTCCTAGTGCCCTGAGTCCCCTGTGATTGGCTCCCTTGACCCTGTACAGGTTAAGCAGTATAGAGAATGAGCGAGAGAGTGTCAGAATAAAATGGCATTGAGATAATGTTGAATGGACGACCCGAACGCAACGATGCAACCTCAAAACAATAAAATCGGAATCTTTTTTTTTGGAGCGTTTATGCAGATTAACATCCATCCGCACATCGTCCGACCACATCCATGGTCTCTTAACAGGGTTTAGAATTTTGATCAGAGACTAGGATGGACACAACGGCTTCCCGCACACAGCGTGTGTCCAGAACAGAACTTCTTTACCCTTTTGGCTGCCTTATAATTTAATATCGTTGTTGTTCTGTATAAGCGACCCCATCAGTTTGGTATTAATATTGTTTTTAAGTTGTTTTTGCAACACTGTCCCAACCTCCATATCATATGCACCATGGAACTGGAGTTTATTAGTGTATGAATCCCCGATCAGAAGTACTGCAGGGTGCTGGGTTACATGGTGATAAAAAAGGAACTTTAGATGAGTATACTGGTGGATAATGTTGGTGGAAAAAAAGAAAGAAAAAAAAAGCTGCTTATTCGAGATTGGTTTTGTGCTTTTGCTTATGACCGACTTTAAGCTTCCTAGACCGGTGGAAAAAAACCTTACACTGAAGCACTGAACATACACCACAATTTAATTTCTGAAGCCTGGATTATCTCACAACGCAATGTGAGAAGATTCAGAACCGAATTAAGCTTCACCGGCTTACGAATCATCCATCTGGTGCATTACATGGTGCGAAACCTATTTTCCCTTCAGCATAAAAAGGCAGATCTGTGATTAAAAAAGGAGAGAGATAGAGAATATACATTAGGCATCAGTAGATAATCAAGGACCTCTTAGTCATAGACCGAACCTCGTGTCAGAAATAAAACAACATAACATCTTGTCCAAAAGGGCTAAAAATAGATTGGTCATATTTAAGCTCTAGTACAACTACTAATCCTGGCTATTAACTCAGAAGTGAATGTAGTGTCCTTGAATAAATGTGGCATCCTACAGGAACCTTGTTGATCTGCAAGGTTTATAACTATACAAGTAGACAAGGTTTACGATTTGCACTGCAGATCTAGTGGCACGAAAGGAACAGCTTAATATGGAGAATTATTGGTTTGAATCCCAGTTGAAGCACTAAGATGCTGAGCTAGTATAAGAAAGCTGGCATCCTGCCTCTGCTCTGACAACACAATGCTGCAGCTCATGGCCTGCATGGCCATAGGAACGCATTACAGTCCATAATGGGGTTCTTTCCATTTGATAGTGATCAGGTAATGAGCATTTAGGCGATACAGTTACATATCATATCATTAGGTAAAAAGAAAACGCATCGCAGGTAAAAAAAAAAAAAAAAGTTGGAATTCTACCAGGATATACCAGCCATACAAGCCTCTGTACGAGCAGTGCCACACCGTCCTCATAAATACAAGCAAGGCACGCGTCAAGTGTTCAACACCCTGGTGATTTAACAAACCGCCCCTGGCTGTCTGAACAGCTGAGTCACTGGATATCTTTAAATGAGAGCCGCAGATCTCTTCACCAATGAGCACTAGGGCTGTGCGATTAATCAAATTTTATTTCTTCCAACAATTATGAAATTAGGATTCAACGATTGTTGCAACGCTTTCTATTTCGCAGTCTTCTTGTTTGGTGTCAATGAATCCATTTGCTTTACCGTGGTGCGTTTTTGCCTTTCACTTAACCTCCTGAGACCCGGATGCTACTGTTGTATACGCTGCATTTTCTCTTCACTGCTTCTATTTATTAACACCTGCTGATTAAGCAACTACGAACTTAATCAGTAGCCTCAAACAGGAAGCAGTTTGGCATAACAGTTCTCATATCAGGATCACACAAGGATTTATCTCATGAGACACATTTATCTCATCGACTGATCGTCTGTACCGATTTATCCTGTATAAAGGGGCGCGGGGAGCCTGGAGCCTATCCCAGGGCACAAGGCGGGACGAAAGGCGGGGTTCACCCTGGACAGGGTGCCAAACCATCGCAGGCCAAACCCTCCAATTATCCTAACATGCATGTTTTTGGACTGTGGGAGGAAACCGGAGTACTTGGAAGAAACCCACCAAGCACGAGGAGAACATGCAAACTCCATGCACACAGACCCGAGGCGGGAATCAAACCAGGAGGTGCAAAGCGACAACGCTAACCACTAAGCCAGCTATTTTAATTTATTTTACAGTTGGATTCTATTTAACGTTTTTTTTTTTAATCAACTGTTAAAACATTGTAATCATGTTAAATAACTGTGATCTCAATTTCCAATAAAACACTTGTGATTGTGATTTATTCCATAACGGAGCAGCCCTAATGAGCACTAGTGATTTTTTTTTTTAGTACAAAACCCTGGATTTATACTGTCTTTTTTTTTTTTTTTTTTAACTGTACCAACATGCTGTACTACCTCTTCTGATAGTTAATAGTATTCCAAAACCCTGATCTGTTTTTACTAGCCTGAGGAAACTTAACTAAACAGTAAGGTGTGCTTCAGGACTGAGATCCCGTGGGACTTATGAGAAGCGGCGTTTTTTACTTTTATCTGCGTGTGAGCAGGCAATCAGATATGAACCTGGCTAGGATTGAGAAAGGATAAGCTCAATTGTATGGGTGTGGTGAGCATTTACCACATGCACTCATTCATTCTGAGGAATTCACTCATTCATTCCTTCTGGTTCTTCTTCTTTCTGATCAGGGATTCAGTGGTTTAAAATGACTAATCTGTTTATATTTTGGAAAAATCTGAACCGACTGATTTCATTCGAAAATACTGGAGGTTGCAAACAAGATAAGAACTGGTGGAGAATACGGGATTGGTCAGATTTTCCGTGGAGGGATTAGTAAGAATTCCACATGGAGTGGACAGGTTCTCTGCATGCAGCTGGAACGAATGCAGGATAAGCATGCCTAAGAATCTTTAACCCAGAATCTTTTTAATCTTGCTGTTTATTTACATTTAACAATAGGATCCCTGCAATCCGTGCAACCTAATAACAGTGACACAGATTTCCAAAATCCATCATATAACTCACATTTGCTAGACTGACCTCATGGATATATCTCGCAGTCACACAATGTTGGGGTTCATTACTATTTAATAGCCTTGTTTGCTCGAAATGAAAGAAGCGAAGGTAGAGCAACACAATCACAGATGACATGACACGTTGAGCTATACAGCAACACTATGTGCCTGAATGCCTGAGTGACATCACACATTTCTGACACCTACGATTTCTCCCGACAACTGCTTATCATGTAACACCAGAGTGTTATAAATGAGTAAAGACATGGTGTACTGAAATAAATGTAACTTCAATATTTATTACATACACATCCTGACAAAAGTCTTGCTGCCTGTCTAAGTTGTTGGAACAACGAATAATAACTTGACTTCCACTGGATCATTTGGAATCAGAAGTGGCTTATATCAAAGGCAAAGTCCTCTAAGATTACGATTATTTTACCAAAATAAAATCTCGTGATTTTTAGTTATTTAATTAGGACAGAAAGGTCAGAGTTCTCTTAGACAAAAGTATTGTCACTTAACAGAAATAATGTACAGTACAGAACATAAAGTCATGCTGCCGTGGAAAAAGAATTAATATTGTGTATGACTCACATGAGCTTGGAGGACTGCATCCATACGTCTCGACAATGACTCAAATAACTTATTAATAAAGTCATCTGGAATGGCAAAGAAAGCATTCTCGCAGGACTCCCAGAGTTCATCAAGATTCTTTGGTTTCATCTTCAATGCCTCCTCCTTCATCTTACCCCAGGCATGCTCAATAATGTTCATGTCTGGTGACTGGGCTGGCCAATCCTGGAGCACCTTGACCTTCTTTGCTTTCAGGAACTTTGATGTGGAGGCTGAAGTATGAGAAGGAGCTGCTGAAGAACTTGCCCTCTCCTTTGGTTTGGATTGTATTGGGCAGCAAGAATGTCTTGATACCTCAGGCTGTTGATGTTGCTATCCACTCTGCAGATCTCTCGCACGCCCCCATACTGAATGTAACCCCAAAGCATGATTTTTCCTCCACCGAACTTGACTGTTTTCTGTGTGAATCTTGGGTCCATGCGGGTTCCAATAGGTCTTCTGCAGTATTTGCGATGATTGGGATGCAGTTCAATAGATGTTTCATTGGAAAAATCAACCTTCTGCCACTTTTCCACAGTCCATCCCTTCCTCCAAACTGTGGGCCTTGCCAAATGCAACACGATTTGCTAGACTGACCGTATGGATATATCTCGCAGTCACGCTGTGTTGGGGTTCATTACTATTTAATAGCCTTGTTCGCTCGAAATGAAAGAAGCGAAGGTAGAGCAACACAATCATTAACATTGTCTTCTGTTTATTGCTTGGTTCTGAGCACTAATTCGGCCATTGAGACCACTGCGTGAGAGAATTCAACAAACTGTTCTTGTAGATACAGGGGTTTCTGGTGACCAGCTGTTATGTAGCTCTGCTGCGGTTGAAAAAGGGCTTGCCCTAGACTGTCGAACCAACAAACGGTCCTCTCGAACTGTTGTCTTACGGGGTCTCCCTGACCTGGGTCTGTCATGAACGTCACCAGTCTCTTCAAATCTTTTTCTTTTCCTCTCCACCTCAGCAGGAGACTTGGTCTTCAGGCTCTTGATGATCAGAACTTTGCTGTTCATATAAGCCACTTCTGATTCCAAATGATCAACTAGAAGTCAAGTTATTATTTGTTGTGTACAGCATTAACCAAAAGTCCAGTGAGTCATAATTGCAATATGACCGAAACACAGAATTAAAGTATTGTGGCAAGATATAAAGCAATGCCACAGACTTCAAATCATAATAGAATAAAGGAAAATAATTATCAACCTTTATTTCTGTCAAAGCAAAAGCAAAAAGCTCTACTCTACACCTTTTCATGGTTTTTTTGATAGTTTCAAAGGTTTTTATCAGTGTTATTGAATGTTCCCGAAGAGCTCCTGCCCACACTAATCAGTCAATTAACGCCCTGAGCTTGACTAGACTAGATGATTTTCTAACTGCAGGACTGAAAAAACTGTGTTCTGATTCTATGTTGACGTCTCCTTGTTACAGCTTTACAGTATATCTGACAGTTACCCAGCACTGGGACTGAAAAGTCCTTCCAGTAAATGTTAAATCAACATCTCCATACAAAACTTCACAGTGTTAACATTAACCCATACGCTTACGTGAAATGTCTACTAATAACATTTCAGAATGAGAATTACAAAACTGTCAGTTCTGACTGGACAAGAACCATTCCAGGAGTGATGATAATGGACAGTAACATCACTGGGACTTTTAACTATACGCATCACTCTGTGTCCCAGTTGTTCTACAGTTTTAAATCACACTAAATGTCGATCACAGCATACTATAGGACAAAGTAGGTCTGTATAGTTTGCAGTACTGAGGAGAGAGCAACCACCTGCCAAAAATACACAGTAAAAGCCTGTTATAAACGGATTTTCAGCAAGAAAACACACCTGATACTGTTATACTGTTCAGGACCACCTCTGAACAATTTGTGTTGTTTTTTATTTCCAGCTAGAAAGCTAACTAGCTCCTAACACAAGGCTGAATTCTCTCCAACCCCTGATCAAGGGCCCTACATGAGGTGTGTGACAATTGATTGTACACCGTACAACACTGGATTTCCATTTAACACTGTGGGATTCAACACAGATTTCCGAAGTTAACGAACCTGATATTCTAAAGGAGATATATAGACCACCACATTCAACCACTTAGTGATGCTTGTTACCTAACCGGGATTGGCAGTCCTCAGCTGGAGTGATGGGCTCTGACGTCATCAAACTACAGAAATAAGGCTGAGACGCTACATTTAGGGTCCAAACCATGCTTTAATGCTACAAGTCTACTAAACACTAGTGTCACTAGTGGCATGTTGAGATGTTTTTTTTTTTTCCATTCCCATGCTCATTCTTTGTCCACATAATTGCCTATAATGACGACTCCTGAGAAATCTAGGAGAAGGGCGCCAGACACAGTCCTGGAGCAGTCAATGATTGACGAGGCAGAAAGATTAACAATAAAAGAAGTGACTGGCCTTGAGTGAAGTCTTATGGTTATACAATGCACAAAGCATGTCTTTGTGACTATCAATACATTCAGGTGAGGAACAAGTAGGAGAGGCAGATCACAATAGAAAGTGGACTAAAGTTCACAGTTAAGCCCACTATTGAATTCCTATTGTAGGTTTAGTCTGTTGGTTCTCTTCTGGAAGAGATAGGAACAAGAGACCTACGTATATAATAATATAGACAACCCGGGAGGACGTCACCTGCTGCATGAGGAAACGATGTTACAGTAAAATCATATCCCGAAGTGTTTTGTTCATGTTAAACTACAGAAAATTTCTGAAAATTAAAATTAATTATCAAACATAAACATTTTTTTATTTGTTTATCAACAATTACAGCTTTAATGTCCAGTACTCCTGATGGCGTGTCATTACACTCAAAAGATAGTAGATAAGGAAGAAGTTACAGAATGGTTCAGGTTAGAGACGTTTCAGGGGGCCGAAGTATGAGAGACAGAAATCGCATGACAAATACTGAAAACTGTAATTGATCATTCAGGATTTGAGGAGCCGGGTTCGAGCCCCGCCATCGGTGGGTTGCCACCCCCCATACTACCCAGCCACTGGATGCATTGCCGATCCCAAGCACGGATAAATATTATAATAAACAACAACAGACAGGAATAAAATGGTTGATTACTTTCTCAGGCAGTGTATTCTACTTTCCATTTTCTTTAAAAAGTATCATGAATCTCAGGTTAGTTACAAGTAATCTACTGTATATATAAAACAGAAATCTGCAGCGTGTGTTGCTTGTGTTTGCACAGGTAGTTTCATCACAGGCACAGACGCGTTCCACAGTGAATGTAACGGTAAGCAGCGCCATCATCAACTTTTATGTCATTCTGTGAGCATGTCACAATAGCAAAAATGGGTACTTCAGGCCCGAGATCATAGCTACAGAAACCCAGAACCAGACTGTAGACAGACTCTTCTACAGCGCATTACACGTTACGACCTTACAGCACAGTGAAATAATTTTTTCGCTTATCCCAGTTAGGACCCTGGGTTTAATGCAGTGCCCCTGGTGGGAATACAATTAATGGCCTTACTCAGGGGGCTTAAAACCCCCATCCTTCCAATCAGTAACTCAGTAACCCACAACCTTTATCGTTTGTGCGACCGCTATTAATATTGGCTTTAATCTAAACTTTCATTCATTATACCACTTATCCTGTGTACAGGGTCACAGGGTTGAACCTATCCCAGGAGACTTGGGGCATGTGGCGGGGTGCCAATCCATCGCAGGGCGCGCACCCACACACACACACTACGGGCAATTTGGGACCACCAGTTAACCTAACCAACATGTCTTTGGACTGTTGAAACCCACCAAGAATGGGGGAAATGTGCAAACTCTGATCGTGGAATTGCCCCTCTTAGAGATCCTGTTATCACCTACAGAATGCTCTAAACAGCTATAACCAGTCTTTCCCTCACTAGCCTCTCTCTCCCTCTTCAAGTTAACAAGACAAACACTCCTCTGTCCTGTCACAGAAAACCCTGTGAAGAAATGTAACCTTTGACTCACTTCACCAAAACCTACACGCGGTTTTTCTTTTTTCTTTTTTCAAACACACATGTTTATGTGGAACATCCGCCATTCAGGTCCCAGCGTTAACTGTTACTATAGAAACGCAGCGTATGGCAGCACGCGCGTATACAGAGATCCCTGCAGCCGGAAGCGCGGTTACTAAAAGAAACAAAAACTGTCAAAATCGAGCACTGAGCTATTAATTATGTCGTTTACCATGCTACACTATATTTTACATAGCTTATTCCGAGCATGTTTATATAGTACACAGGAAGTGGATTTCGCGTTTTAATGTTATTTTTTAATATATAAATGCGAAGTGGGCGTGGCTAGTTGATAAATAATAATAAATCGTGAATCAGAGAATTGCAGTCATATTCATGACACGTTATGAATGGAAATTAAGTTAAAAAAAGCAAACAAACAAGAAAACAGAGAAACAAAAACGCGGGAACCCCTAGGCGGTTAAATCTGGAAATGTCTTGAAATGACCGGCTTGCTCACCCGGTGTCAGCTACCATCACCGGGCCTCATAATCTGGTCTCGGTAATGAAAACACGAGCAGCAGCTCTCACCTCTATTTTATCGACGCTGCGCGCGCACCCGACCACCTTCATGCCCTGTTGGACAAGAGTGCGCGCGATAGCCGCTCCGATCCCGATCGAGGCTCCGGTCACGAGCGCCACTCTGCCTTTCCACCGCTCCATCGGAGAGCCGAGTGCAGGATCTCTCCAGATCAGAGTTTACTCTGCAAATGGGAGTGTATCAGAGTACACCTGAGTGATCCTTCTCTCTCTCTCTCCCCTTGTCCGTATCTCCCAGTCAGACTCACTGATAAGCACGCCCCAGACCTCAGGATTAAATATTATATGCCAACGCAAAAAAAAAAAAAAAAGCCAAGACTTGGGTTGGTGTCACCGCCCGCACTTTTTTTTTTTCCTCCCTAAACGACAGCTGGGAGAAGTTGATTATGCTGCAGTATCTTAAACAATCTGCAGTTGCTATTGTTATATAAATCATCTTTAAATAATAAAATAAAAAATAATTTCTATGTGGAATAGAAGCCTATAGAAAATACATTTATAAAAAGAAAATAAAGAAGTCGATAAAGTAAATGTGAGAGGATAAACAGCGCCATCTAGAGGTTGATGCAACAATGTCACGAAGGGTTGGAGCCCATCCCAGAAGACTTTCGGCACGAGGCGGGGTACATTCACACACTACAGGCAATTCTGGAACGCCAGTTAGTCTAATCTGCATGTCTTTGAACTTTGGGAGGAAACCAGAGTACCTGGAGGAAATCCACCAAGCACAGGGAGAACATGCAAACTCCATGCATATAGATCCCAGGCAGGAATTGAACCCGCACCCTGAAGGTGCAAGGCGATAGTAAGTAACATAATTAAAAAAAAATAATAATTTAAATATGCAATTTAACGGGTAGTAAGAAGAATCTATTCTTCCCACTTGAATTCTTCCCCGCAGGACAAGTCTGTGGACACCAGACCATTACACCCATATGTGATTGTTGATCAATGACCATCCCATTACTGATTTACCTCTTCATTTTTCGCTGTTATAATAACCTCCACTCTTCCAGGAATACTTTTCTCTAAATTCTGGAGTATGGTGTGGGGATTTCGTTCATTCAATTACAAAACATTAGAGAGGTCTGGCACCGTTTTTGGTTTTAGGAGTTCTGGGATACAGCTGACACTCATTCCGTTTTGTCCTAAAGGTGATCCTTGGGATATGCAGTTATTCCACTGCATCTTTGGCACAACAGGTCTTCATGGAGCTCGGTTTGTGAACAGAGGCAATGTCATGCCAGAACAGGTTTAGGCCTTTTAGTTCCAGTTCAGGGAAATTGTAACGCTACAGCATACAAAGAAAGACATTCTGTACACTTGGTTGAACCACATATGGGTGATAGTCCGGTGTCCATAAACTTTTGGACTTGTAATATATCCGTTTGTAAATTCTCAATTCTATAGTACTATCGAGCTGATTATAAAATATGCAAATACAGTTTGCTATTAGAAAACATCCTGGATTTGGGAAACATTGTGTTAATGGATGTTACACAACAGGGCTATTAAGCCATGAGAGCCCAGACTCATTTCTCCTTTTAGGGAAATTATTGGGGACGTACAGTAACACCGACCAAATTGGCCACATAGAACACATTTTGAAAGAAATCCCATGGCATTTTTCCCCTGACAATTTAGGGTGACAGATGTCACAGTGATCGAAAACTAAAAATATATATCAATTTATTTGTTCTCAAAGTATGAGAACGTGGTGAGAACAGGTTATATAAGGATAAGATATGTTAAAACATTAAGTGAGACATACAATTAAGTAGGATTAACAGAAACTAAGGGTTTTTTTTTTTTTTTTTAATTATGAGCTAGCTCTGTGACATGTGCTACCCAGGCACACCACCATTGGAAATTATGTCATAGGTACACAAATTCAGGTTGTCATATGACTAGACCAGGATGTTCATTAATGGTCATTTAAGGCTTTTAACAGGAGTTGAAGCCAGGGATAAAGCTGAATAAGGAACGTTCCAGAACATTTAAAGGTTTTGTAACACCTGCATCACTGTGGGTTCTTATGGGCTATATTCTTGATTCTATTTGGCAAAAGTCCTTATCCAGAGCGATTTATTTTTTTTTCGCTTTATATATATGAGCGGTTGTGTTAAGGACCTTGTTCAAGGGTCCAACATTGGCAACTTGGTGGTGCTGGGGTTTGAACCAGGGACCTTCTGATCAGTAGTCAAACAACTTGACTACAGATTAATTTTCTACATTAGCATGGGTATTAGTTTATATTAATTCATTTATTCCAGTGTTAACAAAACTATATTGACTGTTTAAAAACATGCAATCCTTGATATAGCGATGACATTTTAATGTTTTTGACACATTTTCTAGTATCAGCTAATTTTGGTTTAAACCTTCCAGTTCTTGGACAATGACACATCTGTTTAAAATTATTAATATATAAAAGTACTGTATGTTACACCACCCAAACATTGATTACTTTCCTTTAACAGCATTCCCTGCTGCTTTATTATTAAATTTTTTTTTTTTTTTTTTTGGTCAATTTATTTCACTGATTGGGTGAAATGGATGTCAAATCCTCATTAGCTACCAAAGACACTTCAGAAAAACTTCACTCACTGTATCTCGGAGGATTGAGTACACTTGGGCCACAAGGAAAATTGTTCTTTTAAAACAAATTTGTAAACTTTCCCTCGTAGAAGTGTGCAAAAGCTCTTCTTCATTTATGAAACCAATTGCAAGAAGAAAATACCACACATTTTTCTTAATGCATATTAATAAATATTCTTTATTATGTCAATTTTGCACATTGCGCTCAACATTACACCCAAACCTCCTCATAAATGGATGTTCCTCTGTCTGTAAAATCTTTATATTCAGATAATTTCATTTCTGTACACATTTATTGGTACAACACTAAAATGAAGTGTCTCAGTCAGTGAGATGAACTGGGAAAATAAAGAGAGATGTTAAATCAACAATAAGACTAGAAGACTACCGGTATCACTTCCACGGTGATCTTAAGAACCCACTCCTAGAAATCAGCAAATCCATAAACAGCAAATAAACTACACCTGAGTGTCAGTGAGGAAGGAAGGAGAAATAAGCAAGGACCAAGGAGGAATTTAAAAAGTGATAGAAGATAGACCTAGACACTGAAAAGAGAAATGTGTGGATGTGACCATTTAACTATTCCCAACAAATAAAATTTAACTTTAACAAACAAGACACGGCTCAAGAATTTATTCTGATTTTGACCCCAAACTTTGCTTTCTTCCTCTTGTTTTTTTCCCCCCCATCTGTAAAAATCACATGTTTTTTATTTATTTATTTGACACTGGTCGTAGATTGCCACTCGCCTCTACACACACTGGAGTGGCAGTAATTGGTGAAGCGCTCCTTCAGGTGCTGCCTGTACTGGTCTCGCTTGCTGTAGAAAGACTTGTTCTCCTCTACAAACGACTGGATCTCATCCTGTGTCAGGCAGTTGTCTTCATCTGACGATATTTCGGTCTCATCCTGTTGAACATACATTTGAGGAGAGGGGATCAGTTTTTTTTATTTTTTTTTACCAAAGTAGCACTATAACTGCAATGTCTCTCAAAACTGAACAAGCATATTAATATAAAACTTTAAACACCTTATCAGAGAATTGAGCTGCACGGTCATAAATATCAACAGCAACAGACAATAGGCTGCTTTTGCAAAAGATCTGTAACATCAAAAGCACTATTTTACACTTGGTTGTCTACAGAGCTACCAAAACCAGACTGTATCCTTAATCAAACAGCTACAAAAGATATGATATCCATTAACAGAAGCAAACACACAAGATAACGTTGGCCAAAAACTGACCAATGACAATAATGCGATCAGTCTGTATTATTGATCGAAACCAATGGGATCGAAAGACATAAAGCAAATACATTGCCTGGACAAAAAAAAAAAAAAAAAAAGAAAAAAGGTCACCATTTCAGAATGGTCAAATTATTGGGCTGCATCAAGCAAAGAAAACAATTAAAGAATATTGACCATTGTAGTCAAAGTAAGAGCATTTTCACACGCGCGGACACAACTTACAAGATTGAAACAAACCATTTGCGTGGCCATGAGAAAACCACATGTTAGAGAGACTAATCATTGAAAGAAAACAAGACTTCAACTTGTTAGAGAGCATAAAGTTAAGACTTTGGAGCGATGGAAAAGGCCGTGTGGTCTGACGAGTTCAGATTGTCCCGATTCCAGAGTGATGAGCGTGTTAGGGTGAGAAGAGAAGAGTCTCAAGCGATGGCATAGTGCCCAGTGTACATGCCTCTGGAGCCAGTGTTATGATATGGGGTTTCAGTTGGCAATAAAATGAAGTCAGCTGATGATCTGAAAGTACAGTATGACCAGGGTATCACATCAATGAAGTGATCCGGGATCAAATTCTGAGTGTGTGCTCCTGGGAAGAATCTTTCACACATGAACTGGTCACCACATTGTGAGTGGTAATCAAAGCTAAAAGGTGATCGAATAAAATCGTAGAGCAAATATTTTTGGCTAGGTAGTGAACATCACAGCCCTGAATGCAAGTATGTTGATATGCAGTCTTCTTTGAGAACAAGTTCATTTAGGATTTATTCAAGGTAAAGCGCTCAATGTTAATATGTTAAAGCTGGTGAGGGAATGGTGGTTTATGGCTGCTGGAACATACAGCAAATAATCACAAAAATGAGGATGGCGGAATGATGTTACACGTAGCTTTAAATAGCTGTGACTAGTGTTGCAATAGCGCAGTGCTAAAGGTTTGATAATCCTATACATTGAACTTGAACATTTATACTTTTTCTATGGAGACATCTATTTTAGTTGAATAATAGGAATTCACGTCTTTAAGCACAGCGCTAAAAGCAGTAACACTAATGTAGCAAGAAAAAGAAAAACGACAAAAGAAAGAAGAAGAAAAAAAACCTGACTTGAGTTTGTAATACAAGTTGAGAGAAGCATTAAGTCACGAGCATCGGAAGACAGGGTGGAACACTGGGCTCCTTTATTTTGTAAAATAAATAGGCACAACAAAACATGGTGTACTTTGTTCCTCTGGGGGGAAACAAGCACACATTAGTTTGAAGCCTATCCCAGAAGACTTGGGGCACGAGGTAGGGTACACCCTGGACAGGGTGCGCACACAAATTTGAGAACACCAATTATCCTAATCTGCATGCCTTTAAACTGTGAAAGGAAGCCGGAGTACCCTAAGGAAATTCACCAAGCATGGGAGAACAAGCAAATTCCATGCACACAGACAGGAATCAAACCTGGACCCCAAACCACCAAGTCAACGTGCCACCTCTACAAATAAAAGTCCCTTACTTGCGAGCGAGTTCCGTTTGCAAGTCGGATTTGTTCTCAAGTCCGACAAAGTGTCACACACTTTAGACACGAATATACAATGTAATGCATGCCAATCCACTTGGGTAAATCTGAGCAGGGTGTGCATCTGTCCCCCTTTTCCCCCCACACTGTCATCATTTGGCCAAAATCCTTGTAAGCCTTTTTAAACATGCCTAAAGAGTCAGCTGACCTCGTTTAAATTCAACCCTGAAGGGACGGCCAACGCTACTTGGAGTTCACATCCTTGAACGGACGACATTTTGTCTCAGAGCTGTTTTGCACGGTATGAGAGTCAGTGGAAAACTGTATTTTCTGAAATTAGGATTATCCACCATCTTTACCAAGCATTTTCTATCATGCTCCCTGACTGATTCAGGCCGACTCATTTCTTCCGCACCCCCACATGCGATATATTTTGAACAGTCACTTACACACTGAATATATTGTATACAATTATAAATATTGGTATCAAAATTGCTATTTTTTGTACAATACGCGGGCGCTACCTTCTGTGATTTGTACACCTCTACGAATGTCCGTAGATCCACGGTCAGTTCGTAACTCAAATGTTCATAAGTCGGGGACTTGCTGTATCATTTGTAAAATCAGTTACATATGAGACATGCAACAGATACCATTTCATTTGTTAATGTGTTCCCCGTGCCATTGAACAAATGTGTTGAAATATGTGCATTTTCAAAGTCCAGCCCACTCACCAGTAACTCCATGAGACTTTTGGTGGTACATTGCCCCTGTGTGCAGGGATCTGGAGTCAGACTTGTTAGCTGTTGCTTGGCCCAGGGCAGCTGCAGGCCAGCACTGAAGAACGAACCGCAGCACAACTTTGCACAAGTCGTCTGTTTGCTCTGAAAGTTGTGCGTGGACGTGGCAGAGGATTCGTGGGCGTTTTCTAAAATAGGCAAGCCGCTCAAATCCTCTCTCCGGCTACTGTCTGACGGACACGCATGTGCCTGGGAACCGTGCTGGAAAGGAAAGTAAAGAATAGCTTAAGATGATGGAGAGAAAAAAAAAAATGTAAGCAAGAGTGCTGTCTGTGCACCTGGCAATAGCGAAATTATTCCATACAACCTGAAGGACGTTCAAGTCAAACCAGGACTGATAAAATTTCTCCTAAATGCAGGTGTAAAACCGACTGTACTTTGCTTAAAGTCTTCTGTAAAGGTCAATGATGAGACATCTGTATGGTCCAAAGGTATTAAAGAAGGACGTCTGTGAATGACGATCCTGTAGAGGTGGCTCAGAACCCTTAGCAGTCGCTTCTGCGAAATGATCCTTGATAACTGAACTTGTCACCAACTTGCAGAGGAGACCCACCGGGCTATGGGAACTGTACACACGATTCACAGACTCCACTTGTACGTTACAGGAACTCGGCTGGAAGTTATTGCCACGTCCCCCATACAGTCCTGACCTCGCTTCGTGTGCCATTTCCACATGCTTGGGCGTTTCAGACGTTAAGCGGCCAGGCTGATCGTGGCTTTGGCGTACTGAGAAAGCTTTCTACCTTGACGGCATTCAAGTACTAGTGAAACACTGGAATAAGTGTAACAGGGAATTATATAGAGAAATAAAGGAAGTTTTTACTCTCATAACCGTGTTCTGTTATTCTGCACAATCAAAAGTCCCAGTTTGACTTGAAACTACAAGGGAAGGTTTACACACCCAGTACTATCCTGTATAATTTATCTTTACTACAAATACTGTCACAGCTGTCAGTCAATGTTATTTTAGGTTTACGTACCCAAGACCATTTATAGTAACATGGATTGCAATCATCCCTTGATTAAAACATTAAATTAAAAAGTGTAATGTGAAGGCGGCTTTCGTCTTGCCCAATGTAACTCACATGCTCGTTTGCAGTAAGCAAAACCCTGCTCTTCTTTTTTTTCTTCTTGTTCTTGCCTTTGGCCTGCTCCTCACAGTTTGCCCAACACTCCACACAGCTGTCCACACCATCCTCCTCTTTGTCCTCTAAGCAGTGATGGATGCAGGAGTATTCGGCTGAAGAGACAATACAGAAATCCGTAACATTGCTCATTATTAATTTAAAGTCGGCACACACATCGTTTAACAATAGCTTGGAAGTAAAATTTCAGATACCAAACGCCTGGCTTTATTAAATTCAGAGTATAATGATGCGGCTGCCAAAAGGCTTGAGTGTACATTATGATAATATGCCTTGTGTTCACATTTGGCAGTTTTGTATAGAAACTATGGCTTGGAGGGCTTTTCATGAGGATATGGAAAATAACCCACACACGACTGCTCATAACCATGTACATATCAAAAACACAGTCTGGGTCATAATTCTGTGAATTGTTTATTCAGATATCTAGCAACAATTCAAAGAAGCTTGTACCTGTTTCATCATGGTTACACATTCCCTCCGTGCACGCCACATCTGAACCTTCCCTGGAACTCGTCTCACTGCCTTCCATACTGGAAGAATAGCCACAGTCGCTGCCGTGACTATGAGACAGCAGACCTACATACACACAGGTCAGTGCATTATGAGTCATCAACTCCCCATTATTTCCAAAACAGTACACTTTATTTTCCTCGTTTCTAAACATAAACAGGCCTACATCTGACTAACCCCTATAAGAAAGCAGGGATGAGCCAGTATTTTCTATAATTCCTAAATGAACTGGGTGTGCCCAAGCCTTCATGTCAGATATCAGACCTGATTACCCCTCGTCATAATGCATATAATGAACAGAATCAGCCGTCAGTGGTTGTCATTTTGACAAGAGATTCCAACTTAATTTTAAACGGATGCTAAAACACAGTAAGATGTGCTTTTACAGTACATGCTCAAAGCATTTAATCAGAATAAATGTTTTCTGACAGAGTGATTTCAACCCAATGTTGAATATTTAATCTGCTGTAATGTAACAGACGGAACCTTCCCGAGGTTAAGCTAGGTTTCCCACCCCTCCTATAAATCCCACCTTCTGTGCCATGACTGGTTAAAAGAACTCAATCTTTGATTGGTTAGATGTTTTACGGTGTATGAAATTAATTCATACATATATATATGCGACTCTAGAGCTAGACGATTAATCAGGCGGAAAGAAAAGAAAAATAAAATCTCGACTCATACAGATCACGCAGCATTCACAGGTTCACTTAATTTACTTGACAACAATCCCGGATTGCTGTACAACACAAAACACTATTACATAACCAATCAGGCCAGAGATTAGCAAATGATTTACTTATACAACTCATCTCTTCCTCATTTATGGCGTTCTGCTGTCACTCACATGACGTGTACCAAGGAGGTGGAGCTAAACAAGCAAACCAGTAATCAGGAGTTGGGGTAGTGTGCTGTTAATAAAAAAATAATACGGATGCATAATCAACTTATGCCATGATAAACGCAACAACTGAAGAAAACTGTTTGACGCGTATGCATTGAGTGGATACATAAAACATCAAAGGGATGTTTAAAAGCTTAAAAGCTCACCAACTCCATCAAACTCACTTGCGTTGTGCTCAAACTGGATGTCCTGCGCGTGCTCAATATCACAACACTCTGCTCACTGAACTGCTATTTTTTCCTCTTACATTCTGACGACCCGTTTCTGATCGATTCCCTTTGATGTTTTATGTATCCACTCAATGCATACGCGTCAAACAGTTTTCTTGCGTTTATCATGGCATAAGTTGATTATGCATCCGTATTATTTTTTATTAGCATATGGTAAATGTCTCTCACACACATGCTAAAAACTAATACATACTGTCTGATCAGAGACAGGCACGTGCAGTTCTAATTGTGCTGTAACTTAAAGTATTATATAATTAAACCTGTCGTGTTGATTCGAGCTGTTACACAGAGACTCTGAGAACAGAGAGTAAGCTACGGAGGAGTACACAGGAAGTGTGTTAAGACTGAGTAATAAATCCTTTGACAACAATAAATCCTACACTGTAAATTATGCTTTTAACAACAACCCAACACTGCTACATTTACCTTGTTAAAATAATAATATAAACTAAGACATGTGGTGAAGTTCTGTAGTTAATACTTAAGTGCTACTTAAGTTATTCTTATGTATTACTGTTAATATTCTATGTATGTTTAACAACTTTTCACTTTATTTACATTACAAAAAGGGGAAAGGTGACTTATTTTTATACAGGAGAGTTGAAAGTCCTGTGCAGACACCACTTTTTCTTCTTAAGTGCAATGAATGTTTTTTGTTGGAAAGGAAAATCGTGATCTCAATTCCCATTAAAAAAAAGAAAAAATGCGATTCACATTTTGTCAAGAGTCGTGCAGCCCTATGCGACTCCTCTGCTGAAGCCTAAGCGGATGAAGGTCCAAAGCAAAAGTTGGTATGAGAGTAGTTCTCAGAGGAGTTTACTGATTGGAAATGAAAGCAAAATTTCCATCCATGTAAATCTTGCCAAATGTTACCTCCATGTGCGGCAAACAAAAATTAAATTAGTTATTTTAAACAAAACAGAAACACTCAGATCGACTGCTCCATGAAAAGAACATCATAGATTTACACCACCCCTCATTCAGATTGTTCCCATTAAGGTGGTGGAGGTGAACGGTTACATTTGATTCGACAATATTCGGAAGCCTACACAGAAAGCTTATTTTATGCAAATCATATTTTTGAGGAAATATGTTGGCGGTTTTAGGGGCCATACAATCGCCACAAGTACATAATGAGCAAGGTTCAAACGGGTAGAAGGTTACGTAATCCTGCTCTAAACAAACATGGTGTTAAAGGCTTTAGATTAAAAAGCACAATTCCTAACACTCACACGATGGTGATATCCTTATCATATACATAAATGCACCACACAGGCAGTAAAATAGTGGATTTGCCACCCTGTGTAAGGCAAAATATATTCAGGTCACTTACAATTCACCAACACACAATCTCTGGGAAAGATTTTTTATTTCTTCAGCGCTTCTCTATTAAACAGTTTATACCTACAAGCGCTCAGATTTCCACAGGAGCAATAGTTCTAACTTACTACTCGCACACAAAATACAAGATTGCGGCACTAAGAAAAGTACTTAAACGTTATACCATTTTTGCTTTTGGGGGAGCCCAAAAGCGTGGCAGCAGGACAGCTGCAGGGGGAGCTCTCGATAGGAATGATAGACTCCACGCCGACCCTAGGCTCCTCCCTGTTGCCGCATGACTTACAGCCATTGTTCACTGAATCCTCCAAACCCTAAAATCAGGAAGTACAAAGACTGGGTGAGGACGTGCAATAGTTTCACAAGTTCACAACACAATACCAAATTTAACTTAAAGTTCATTTAGAACTTTAGACGTCTGTACATTCTGGCAGCAAGAGTGAAAGTGAGAAAGAAAGGCAACACGGAAATGAGAGAAATTCTAAAAAAAGAGAGTGATTACCTCTTCCAAGCTCTTTTCTTTGTAAACCTCGGTCTCTTGCTCAGACATCTCAAAGCCACACTTGTTTTTGCGTCGGTTCTTGCGTTTTTGCCGTTTCTTTTCTTGCTTGAGCTCTTTAGCTCTCTCCTCTTCTGACAGCTCCTCACAGAGCTGTTCCAGCCGGCTGATTCCCTGCACCTTTTCTACTGCCATCTGTGAAAGAGCAATATAATGTCACAATTTTTTGCTTTTTGGATGCACTTTGCAGTTTATTGTACTTTCCTTTTCATACAGATGTTCTCTGTAAGTCACACACACACACGTAGTGTTTTTCAACCACTGTGCCGCGGTACACTAGTGTGCCGTGAGAGATCGTCAAGTGTGCCGTGGGAAATTACTCAGTTTCACCTAATTGGTCTAAAACATTTTTTGAAAACTAATAAGTCAGCGAATAATATGCCATTGTCGAGTGTCTGCGCGGTCTACACCGGCAGAGTAATCATGTCATACTCTTCCATATCAGTAGGTGGCAGCAGATAGCTAATTGCCTTGTATTTCGAAAGATGATAATTAGCGATTGAGCTTCTCAACCCTGACTGCTATAAAAACTAAAAACAGAGAGAGCCTAAGAGCTGTTGAGGAAGAGCTTCATGTGTCTTTCTTCAATTCCTGCCAGGATATCCGCTCTGTGTTCATCCAAACAGGCCCAGGTTTCACACCGAGTAGGCAGAAATATGAAAGATCAAAAAAGTCTGTTTTCATTGTGTTTTTGATTCCTAATCAAGACACTTTGATAAGAATCACTGTATATTGTTAATTGCACTTTTTATTTGAAAGAAGAAGAAATATGAAAGATCATAAAATACTTTCTTTGTGTTTATTTGATTCCTGTTCAAGACACTTCGATAAGAATGGCTGTATATTGTTAATATAGGCTACAGAGTTTCATTTCTTTACAGTTTCGATTGTTGGTGTGCCTTGTGATTTTTTTTTTTTTTCAATAAAAAAATGTACCTTAGCTCAAAAAAGGTTGAAAAACACTGATCTAAAGTACCACTATAGGACACCTGGCATTCACATAGAATTTGGGTGATACCCTGGATGCTGCTAGTAATGATGCTTCAACTGCATCAAACATCTTCCTAGAGCATCTCATACACCATTTTTCTTTTTTACCAACACCCTGCAACCATGTCACGTCAAGGGTTAATTATAGACGGCACACAGTGTAACAAAACTAAAATAAAAACCTCCAGCATCGCATACACCATCTCAGCACCAATGAAGCAGGATGACCCGGTTCTTCATACCTCAAAACTTTTGCGCAGTGCGTCGATACAGAGGTAGAAGAGTATCTGCCATGTCTGTTCCTCAGCCCGCAGCTTTTGCCAGATCCGGTGTAAACGCTCATACAGGTGGATCCCCAAACACGTCAAGACCTCCTCCTGTGCTATGTCGATAGTCTTAGCATGCCTCTCTCTGCGTCTGCACATAAACATAATGGATGGGGCTGTGTAGGATCCGGCACAGGGTCACAAAATTCAATCAACTTATTATTACTTAAACTGTAGGGCAACTCCTATACAGACAACGTACGAGGTGATTCTGTACGATAACTTCAGACCATATAGCAAATGAAGAGCGATTTTTTTAACTAGTACTAGCATAAACAAATTAATGCTGAAAGTGATAAATATTAACAATTCACAAAGTAATTCATAATCAAAACTGTATGTGGTTACATCACAACCACATACAAAGAAATTTCAAAAAGGTGTAACAATAAAAACTGTCACAAAGTTGTATTACAAAAAAAAAAACAAATCAACATTTTAGTGCAAACACCCAAAACGTCTACACATAAGACTGCTTTACAGCGGACATATGATCAGTTTGTTAACTAATTCAATTGCATCGTTACACTGCGGACCAATAAAATAAACACCTAGAGCAAATTATCAAATTAAAATTATACTTAAGTGACTCACTCATACCCCCCTGCAAACTCGGGCTCAGCCCGGCCTAGCAGGTGAGCGATGAAATCTGTCTCGCAGCAGACGTGGATGTGGCGCTCGTGTGGGCAGCAGCGCAGCCCCTCATACAGTGCAGCGGAGTAGCCCTTCTCCTTACTGCAGTCCAACTCACCCACGAGGATGTTGTAGGCCCTAAGCACCTTGTTTTTACAATCTGTGCAGAACCTGAGAGAAAGCAAGCCAACAATTAAAGGTGCATGTTTAGATGGAGTCCAGATCCAAATAAATTCCAATTCATGACATTTCTTTTTTTTTAACAGAAAAGATTATGCAATACAAATAAGTCTGCGTTGTGTTAATTGAACAGTCCAGTTTGGAGTTCATCTTGACAACAAACTGTACTGGTCACTTAACACAACGACAGAGTAGGTCGTATTTTCTGCGAAGGCTCAGGTCTTTTAATGTCTGCAACACCATTCTCCGAATGTTCTACGAGTCCGTTGTGGCTAGGGTCATTTTTTAATGCTGTGTTTTGTTGCAACTGTGATATGAAATTGTCTGACAGAATTAGACTGGGCAAAGTTATTAGAAGGGATCTGTGCTAGGCATGGAGCTCGACTCTGCATTTTGGACAGAATCTGCCTCTTTGCCACAACTTCAACAATACAGTGTGTTATCCGATCAGAGGAGCAAATTGCTTACTACCAAGTGTTCTACAGAGCGTCACAGGAGATCCTTTCTACCAATGAACATAAAATTATACAACCCTCTTCTGTAATGTTTACACTATGTGAAAGTAACTGTGTAATACTCGTTCCCACAGTCATTAACCAATGTTATTGGGCTTTACCCCTCTTCAAGTGCAATATTGATAACTATTATCTGTGCTATGCCTTTTCCTTTCTCTATTCCAAGTGCAATACATGTGAATTTAGTTATGACTCATGTGCTGAGCCTTACTTTAGTGCACAAGTCTATTTACTGTTTTTAAACATTTAATTAATGGTTTTTAATTTCTTATTTTATTTACCCTCCCCCATCTAATTTACTACTCTATTAAACAACGGTAAGCAACTGTAACCAAGACAAAGCAATTTCCCTCTGGGATTAATCAAGTTCTTTGAATCTTATGCTCTGTATCAAGTCTGGAAACATTGCACAATGTGAACTGTCCTGTGAATTTTACTGTGCAGAGTGAATCAAGTGCGAGTATTTGAGTCCATTGACAAGTTAGTGTTTAACACGGGTTCCACACAAAAAATATTATTTTGAATAACAGGCCAGAGAGAGGGCAATAAACTTGACGGAGACGTTCCAAGTTCACCTGTGTTTACGCAAGTATGTCTCCAGCGTCTCCAGCAGACAAGCACTGTCGATCAGAACCACCTCGTCCCGGCACTCCTGAGACATCAGCTCCCATACGTCCATCCAGCTCCCTCTGCAACACAATCTCCACAGTCACCAAACATGTAAACTGTCTCTACGACTATCACACAGCCAATTACCAGGCAGTTCCTGCTTTTAAGAGGAAGAGACTTTGAGAACCTGCTTTACAGTCCCAAAATTAAATACTGTGCAAAATTAATAGGGGACATACATTAGCACCTGACATCAGGATTAAGAATTTGTTTATCCAAGATAATTCAGGTTCGTAAACCTGACAGAGACAACATGGTGCTCTTTCCATTCAGCGTGTTCTTATAATTGCTTAGTTACAGGATCGCTGCTGGACGCAGACACTGGTGTCTATATGCATGGAGCTGAATGAGCCAAAAGGGGAGGAATAATTCTACATGACTATACTTTTTGCGCAATTATTTGTTGACAGCACGCTTTTGACAAAGTGCGCTTACGGATGCAAGCCGCCAGTAAACACCAACGAAGGAGGAGACGCGAACAGTTAGCTGTGTATTGATTAGAGGGAGCGTTCTGGTGCGGCTACAAAATGGAACGGAGCGATAAAATCAGTGAGCCAAGAGATGAAGAAACCAGGAAGAGAAAACGACAGAAATTGTAAGTAAAGGCTTCTATGTTATGCCGGAGCTGTAGATTTTGAAACTTTTAGTTCTGAAAGTTGAGTTGCACACCTTAGTGTTTTTGTATAATTATTTATTTCAATGTGTGCCTTAATTTTTTTTTATCCTTAAAGTCATATGAAATACATATATATATATATTTTTTTTAGTTTTTGCATCTGAGAAAAGGCTTTAAAATAAGAATGTATGGCTCTGTAATGCACTTAATTAATCTCCGTCAACTTTAAACTCACCTCGGGTTTTGTATTGTATTAGTATTGTAAAAAATGACAATGTTTATTTTTGATAAAATGCTGTATGCATTTAAACAAAATAAAAGTTTATTTTTCTAAGTTTAATTTCTCTAATATATTTTACATTGCTGTTTAATTAAGCAAAAGTAAATTTTATCAGATTATTTGATAATTTTTGGTAGAATACTCTATTACTAAAATATTCGATAGCTACAGCCCTACTCCTGCAGCAGTGTGCTTTTCTATCACTAGCACCAACTCTCGCTACAGCATCATGAGCATGTCAAAGGACAAAGCATCAAGAACGCACATTTCTACACTTTCAAACCAAAAACAATGAGGTACATTACAATTAGAAATCTTGGCAAGAATAACCTTACCCCAAGGGTTTGGGCTTGTGTGTGTCTAAAGAATGCAACTGACAGCGCTTATTCTTCTTGCTTTTGGGAATGGAATCAATCACATCATTCAGCCTTGACCTGCGAACGTAAAAGGATAGAAACAAGATTGATACAAGTAATGACAAACTAAACACTCAGCACCTTCAGTGTTCTAATA
>JAQQZT010000017.1:7212824-7229234 GCA_030068275.1 Clarias platycephalus
AAATAAATAAAAATAATAATAATTTTAAAAAAATAAAAATAAAAATATATAAAAAAAATAAAAAAAAATACAATAAAAGTCATCATCATGCTAATGAATTTTCAATTCTGCTTGGTCAGAAGGTGGCGATTAATTTTTCTACGACAGATGTTTGGACAATAGTACCAAACAGTGCACAAATGATGATCATTTCTTACCCATGGATGTAGAAGAGTGTGTAGAGTTTGCGGGGGTCTGCCAGACAAGCCCTGGTGATGGACAGCACGCCAGCTGAGCTTACGGTCAGCGGCTCCAGGGCGAAGTAGCCCGAGTCTGTGAGCTGAGCAAAGAGGCGCTCGACGCTGCGTCTGCAGCCCACGCATGGCACCAGCTGGGAGAGTGCACTGAACACTTCACGGGACATCACCATCAGGGCCATGTTCAGATCCTGCTGCTTCAGCATGCTGTGACGCTGCAAGTAAGAAAAATAAAGTGATTGGCTTCCACATACAATTTGTATGATCAAAATTAAACAGTGTGTGTCTATGTCCTGTCCGCTTAAAACCATACAACCGCATGTGTTGGTTGGTATTAGGGTTTACTGCCATATCAGCTTTACAGGCTATTTCATGGCAGACACAAACGTTCAAACAATTTATACAAACCAATATAATAAAGTTATAGATATAATGTAAGGGATTTAAAGGGTAGTAAAATTAATTAAACAAACAAAAACAAATTAATATCAGATTATAACATCGTCTTGGAACAAGATTCATACAAGGTTCTTTAGATGCACTTTTGCTAGAACTTGTAAAAAACAATTCTGGTTTCATCTTGCAGAATAAGTTCTTTAAAGATTGTTTAACTGAACGTGTAACATCACGTAACTACCTCATCCATTTTGCAACATGGAGAACTTGCTCATTAGGAAAGATATACATCTCATAATCGAGGTAAAAGGTTCAGTTACTTTTTTCTCCCCCCCATTTACATTTATGGTGTTTGGCAGACGCCCTAACTGAGGGCAAATTAAATTTTTTATCTCATATATCTGAGCAATTGAGAGTAAAAGACAGTGGCACCCTGCACCCCCCTGGTCATCAGTAGACCAACACCTAAACCACGGAGCTACCCTGCCCTAGCACTAACATCTAGCTCAAGCTCAAAGCATAATCTATCTTAATAACCTACTACAGTAAACACATTCACCATCACTACTACATGGCACTGCCAGGTTTATGCAACAGCCTTACCTCAATAAACAGCTTAATTTGTGAACTGTTGCTCTGATGACTGTCAAAGTGCAATACGGTGTGAGGAAACTCCATCACCATCTGTATAGGAGAGACGAAAAATAAATGATAAGATTAGTAATAACCATGACAGTGCAATACAGCACAATGGTCAATATGATGTTTAGCCATTTTAAGCTGTGCATACTATGAAAAAATTGCTGAAACACTAGAAAAACAGATAAAAACCTTTTAACATTTGTTCATTAACGCTAAGATTTAAGATTGTTTCCAGACTGCAATTGTCAACAAATTACTTCCAATTTAGATGTGTTTAACAGATTGTAATCCAAATGAAATGCCGAGTTTTCTCCAAAACAGAACTGGATAAAAAATTTTTTTTATAAAAAACCTATACAATTTTTTATTTAATGTGATCCGGAACTATCAAACGTAGCACCTTTAGCGATCAACCAGCATTTAAGTTAAACAACTGGAAGTAAGGAACACAGCAATCGAATAGACCTGTTTTGCATGTGACTCAGGATACAGCAATCAGATTTCAGTTTCACTAACTAGAAAAGGATTTGAATAAAAGTGTAAGTGACTAAAGTGTAATCAGGACACAATCCATACGCAAAGGAAAATGACATGTTAAGGCACACAGAGTTACAGTCTGATTAAAACGCCACTTTGGATGGTGAGTCAAAAAAATAAATAAATAAATGCTGACTTGCATCTAGCTGCATCCTGGATCTTTCTATAATCAATAGCTTAAAACACTGAAAAAAATAAAATAAAATTACAACTGAAGGCACTTTTACACAAGGCACGACTGATTTACAGCGTGTCCAAGAATGACTGCTTCCGCCCCCCCATTCACCAGCTGTGTTCTCACAAGTCAGTGTTCACACTATGCTTATTATTGATATTTCAGAAAAAAATGTCTAGAGCAATGCATGTGCCTTCCTACTTTATCAGCTATGGCTGTGTAGAATGGAAGATGAGATTTCAGAAGAGACAGACGGCACTGATGAGCTCACGTCCAATTTCCTGTTCAGGTACAATTGGCTTCCATATCTGATTTGATCCGTGTCCAAGTCCGCTGGAAAAGATGGTCTCAAACCATACAGCGTACACTGCCAGAATCAGATATGGAAGCCAAGTGTACCTGAACAGGGAAGTGGACGCAACATCTTCAGTGCAGTCTCTCTACTACGAAATCTCCACGGTTGCCAAGCGTGGAACAATTGTGTTCTCACTGATCAAAACGAAAGACTTTGGAGTCAAGTGTTTTTGGAAATGCTCCCGGGGCCCTAATATGAAAACGGCCCAGGGTGCACCAGTTGCTAATACAGATTCCCCATTTATGTTCATTAGTATGACACTTCGAGTTCGACTACTAGCTAGCATTTCTGTGCACCTGCCTGACCCACCACTCTTATGGCATCCAAGTGCGTCAAAATTAACGTGTAGGGATTTCACTCAAGAACAGAAACAACCATCTTACCGTGAGAGAGTCATCAATGTATAGGGGAATCTGTCTCGCAAGGAAACGGTAGTCCTCTTCTCCGTCTCTGCAAACGGCTACCAGGCGCGCCATGTCTTCTCCTAGCTACAGTCGACCGAGCGCTGCCTGTGGACCAAACAGAGTAGAAACAGACAACATGCTTAGTCTGTTTTTTTTTTTTTTTAAGACATGGCACCATCTTTGTGTTTGTTAAAAAACATAATACAAATAGTAAACGGCAAGAAAGTAAATGTTATTGCAATAAAAGCCATCCTACATTCTTTAGCTTCTTTATATGATTTTTTGTGTGACACTTTTGAAAGAAACGTTTCCTCAAAAATTGGATCATTCTTTTGGCCAAGCAATGTCGATCATTTTGCTAGAAATGATTGAACATTCCAAAAAGTGTATACTGACACTAAGTGGCCGATATGATAGTGTGTGTGTGTGTGTGTTCGGTGAACTTGCGATGAAAAGCAAGAAAGAAAGAGGGGGGGAAAAAATAAACCACAAATCATATTTACATGTTTCGAGAAAAAGGTTTTGAAATGATTATGGTGTATGCTGAAAGGTTATGAAAGCATGGTCTGGAGTGATAGCATGTGACTAACTGGCATCCCTGAACAAATCTGTTGCGACACCCTTACGATCGCAGCACCTTTATTCACGTTAAAAGTCTTGAACACATTTAGTCAAAAACGGCGTGGACAATTCCAAGCAATTACTTTAGGATTTCATTTTAGGTGATACAGGACTCTGATGTGACAATGTTTAGGGAATTATGGAAAAAACACACCAATTTACTGTCCAACGTATCAATTTATAAAGCTGAACATTCACGTGCTAAAGTTTTTCTCTCAAAAACGCAAAAATCCATTCATCTTCTATCCTGCTTGCCCTATACAGTACCTAGGAAATTTCGGGCACATGGCAGGGTACACCTTGGACAATCCACACACCACACACTCATTCACACACTAGGGGCAATTGAGAGATAACCAGGGTACCCAGAGGAAACCCACCAAGCACAGTGACAACATGCACAAACCGTTGATCCTGCGGCCACAGTCCCACCATCCTGCAAGTTCTAGTTATGCATTATTCACATTTATTGTAAATTAAATCAATTTAATCTGGGCCTTAAAAGGCTCGTGTGCTGATGTTCAGGAAGCTCCAACAAATAAACTCAGTGTACACAGTTTTCATGAAATGCATTTGAAAGACGTTTCATGCATGTATTTTACAGTTGAAAAAAAAAAAATAATAATAATAATCCCTGGCTATATAAATCAATTGTCTGTTTTTCAGATTATTCATCCAGGTCGAGCTAGCAGGGCGAGCAAAACAAGCTAACAGCTGGAGCCGCCCTGGATCACCTTACTGTGGTGTTTTCACACTTAAACAGCTATCTTTACACCAGTAACTACAACCATGACTAAAACGTCGACGTTTGGTTTGCATTACCTTCAAGACGCAAAACACCGAGTTAAAAAAAAAAAAAAAAAAACCACCAAATTCTAAGGGTCATCTCTGTAGCATAACTAGCTAGTTTATTTAACCTGCTAACTACGTGGCCGGCTAACTATCCTAGCCAGTTCGCTGCTTTCATTTTCCCCCCAAAAAGCTAATCCACAAGAACAATTTCGTTCATTCGAAAGATAACGTTAATTATTTTCCCTCACATATTACAACGACTTAAACTGCAAATGTTAGCTATTAAATAATAATCATAATGAAATTATAGTTAACGCTAGCTAGGCTGCACCTGTACGACGACTTTGACAGTAAGCAGTTAGCATGGAAAGATCCTGCTAGCTAACATCAGCTGACTAGCAAGGTAGCTTTAGATTAGATACGCAAGTTGATGAATTATTACTTGAACGTAGTATGCATTCCGAGGACACACGGTCTGTTCGCGGGCTAGCTGGGTTGCTTGCTAAACATCTTAACGTAGTCAAAGAAGGATGCTAACAAGGCTAGGCTAGTGGTGACAGCGTAGCAAGCTGATATTAGTTGCTAAGCAGCAACTTCACCGAGTGTACAAGTAAGCGCGTTAGCTTTCTAAATATAAAATGTTCTCAACGATAAACTACATAACACCAAGCAAAGGTTTTTAAATAAATACGTATATACAACATAAATAAAACAGTTTATGAAGAGGCTAAGTTTGGCGCGCGCTACCTTCACACAGCTGCAGGATCCCACAGCAGAGCGGCTTGACGAGTCTGAGCGCGTTCCCGCAGGAAGTGAGCGCTATCAGCGAATTCGTCTTAACTTTAACCCCCGAGATACAAAAGCTACAACGCCGCAGAGAAGAATAAAATAATAAAAGCACCCACAAAAATCACACTTACCGATGTGAAAAAGTTGCCGCTTTCGTAGAAAACGCGACGCACAAGCGTATGTGGCGACCGAATTTTCTAGCGACCCTTGGCCCTTCGCATGACGTCACAATTATTTCCGGTCACGTGAGAATGCAGGACTAGCTTTTTTATCATCAATATTATTATTAATTCTATTTTTTTTTACCTCAAAGAATCAGAATATATAATATAGGTATAAAATTTTTAATCATGTTGGATGTATGTTTAAAATATTTATTTTGGTAAAAATAATTTGTACAACATGACAACCCTCCCAAAATGTGTTGTTGTTATTATTATTTTTATTATTAATAATATTATTATTATTAAATTTATTCATCCATCATCTATTCTGCTTGTCTTATACCTAGGAAACTTTGGGCACAAGGCAGGGTACACCTTGGACAAGGTGGCAATCCACTGCCGGGCAATGGATTGCCATACACTCATTCACACCACACACAGCACACTCATTTTAGCAATTTGTAAATGCCAATTCGCCTAATCTGCAAGTGGGAGGAAACCGAAATACCCAGAGGAAACCCACCAAGCACAGGGACAACATGCACAAACTCTCGACCATGGAGGTTCTAGTTATGCATTATTCACATGCATTATTTAATTGTAATCTAAATCAATTTAATCTGGGCCAGTCACTCGAAAAGTTTGTGTGCTCATGGTGGAAAGTTCAAGAAGCTCCAACATATAAACTCAGTGTACACAGTTTTACTGGAATGCATTTGAAAGGCATCGCATGCATGTATTTTACAGTTAAAAAGAAAAAAAAAATCCCTGGATATATAAATCAATCGTCTGTTTTTCAGATTATTCTTCCAGGTTGAGCTAACAAGCTAATAGCTGGAGCCACCCTGGATCCCCTTTCTGTGGTGTTTTCATACTTAACAATCAGCTATCCTTACACTAGTAACTACAACCATGGCTAAAACGTAAAAGTTTGTTTTTCATTCACTTCAGTGGTAAAGCGCTCGCCCTATCATCCGGAGATCGCTGGTTCGATTCCCGGGTGATGCTGTAACCTCTCGCAGCCGGAGGTCTAGAGAGAGCTGATTGGCCGAGCTCTCTCAGAGGGGCAGGATGAGAGGTACTAGCGCTGTCCTCCGAGTGTGTTACGCCGCCCCCAACGGTGCGTGGGTGAGTGAGCAGTTCGAAAAGATGCGGTTGGCTGGCGTCACGTGGTTTGGAGAAAACACTGGAGAACCCAGAGGAAACCCACCAAGCACAGGGAGAACATGCAGCCCCAAGGTGGGAACTGACCCCGGACCCTGGAGGTGCAAGGCGACAGTGATAACCACTACACCACAGTGCTGTCTGCACTAAACACTGATCACATAGGACCTGGTGTAAAAGTTTACACCATTTGCACCATTTGGCAAACACTGTTAACCAGAGAGACTTTAATTTTACTTGATTATACATCTGAGCAGTTGAGGGTTAAGTGCTTTGCTCAAGGGCCCAACAGGGGGCTGGTGTTATTTTTGGGCAGGATAAATCTCTTGTTTTTTAGAATACTGTAAATAAAAGTTAATTAGAGAAAGAATTGTATGCATATAAGAAATACAGAAAGCACCCTCCACAATTATTGGCACCCTTACTTTGATTAAGATGTATTCCTAGGGTTCTAATAAATTCATTTTTCATTTAAACAACATAGAACTTTAATTGAAGTACAATTATTCAGTGGAAAAAAGTGGAAATTGTGACCACAATTATTGGCACCTCTGATGTTAATACTTAATACAATCCTAAGATAGCACTTAATCTCCTCCTATAACATTTCACAAGACAAGAGAATACAGATAGAGGGATCTTTGACCATTCCTCTTTGCACAATCTTTCTAGATCATCCAGAGCCATGGCCTCCACTAGAGCTCTGAAGGTGTGCTGTGGTATGTGGAACGGTGGAGCCTCTACAGGTTGGACTTGATTTTCCAGCATATCCCACAGGCATGGAGGGCAAATCAACTACAACCTAATGTGCTACAATATTTAAATCGGTGGTATGTGTCAAAGTAACATCCACATAAAAGCCAGGACCCAAGATTTCCAAGGAGAGGGGAACCAAAATGCATTCTGGTACCTTGTGATTCACCTTCGTTACATACACACACATACTGTACATACATGTGTATACACAGAAATATAGATAGATAGAATTGTTATATACACATCACATAAATGTGAACTTTTAGTATAGTTATTGTAATATTTAATAATTTTCAGTATAAATTAAAAAAGTGATAGCGTCTTCATTCTGTGACAGCAGGTTTAACAATCCAAGCGTTTTGCCCATGAACAACACCTAAAAGTCAAATTCTATTCTGTTTTTAGAACATTTTCCATGCTGTGTCTAATCAACATCCAGTAGTTAGAGATCACAGGACTAGGAATCCCAAAACACATAGTAGTGGTCTGCTTTCTTCACCTTTCCTACATGATAGAGTGTTTAAGCCGGTGTTATAACATTTCTAGCCATATTTTTCCATCCAATGACTTTCCACCATTGTTCAAGCAGATTTTTACATTACTTTACTGAAATTCCCTTCTCTTTCCCACTTCTCTTTTAAATAAAATCTATCAACCACTCAACTCTTGAAGGCTCTTGTATAATTTAGAGATTGTTCTAAAACCAGGGTCACCTCTACATGCTGACGTATAAAAATAAAATTTAAATGTACCAGAGATGTACATGGATTCGAATTTTCCCATATCCTCCTTAGTAAACAAATTATCAATCCAGTGTCTCAATTGCAATTATCAAAAAATCCTTATTAGTCAAACCATATAGTTGCTCAGTGATTAGCTCTGTCGCCTTGCACCTCCAGGGTCCGGGTTCGTTTTCTGCCTAGAGGTCTGTGTGCATGGAGTTTGCATGTTCTCCCCGTGCTTGGTGGGACCATCCGATCCATACAACAACTTGGCACAGGTTTTAGGCTGGATGCCCTTCCTGACTCAACACTCCCATTTTCATCCGGGCTTGGGACCGGCACTGCATCCAGTGGCTGGGATTTGGGCATTTCATGGGACATGAACTCGGGCCTTCCGCATCCATGCTTTAATAACCCTAACCAGAGTATTATTTATATCTTCTTTATTGGTATTATAACACACATTTCAGCATTGAATAAGCTCACTTTGATTCCCTTTTTTATTTGATACATCACACATATTTTAATTCGATGTAAATGATTAATACATAACAGCTTGGTTATAATTATAACCAAAATCTTGTTTAAACGATATTTTCATGCACATCAGACTCAAGCGTAAAGAACAAATTACCAAAATTTCATTGTTATTTGATTTACATGTAAAATGAATATGAATAAACTGTTCATGAACATGTAAGAGAGCAAAACATAAACCGCAAAGAAGTCATTGCTTTTTAAAGTGTCTACGAGTACGTTGGTTAATCCGGTCATCACGTTCGCAAGCAGGAAAAACAGCAGCTGATTCCTGTTCACAGACTGAATTAAACACAAAGCGTCCAGTCTACTTCTTATTTTCCGTTCGGCTTCTGAACAGCGACGGGGATTCCAGGAGACTGATACGGCGGAGAAATTGGATGCCGCTTTTGCGAAAAGCAACACGATATCAGCTACGCACAAACACGAAAGAAAAAACAGAGACTGCGCTACGGTCCATATAAAGAACGGCAGGTTGGCCATGCGACGCGAGACCGGCTCGATGTGCGTCTGACAGGCATGTAAAGCAACCCAGAGACCAAAGCTCCCCAGGAGAAGGTTCCGGATAACTCGGATCCAATCCTTGACCAAGGTTCGAGTCTGCATTAGATAGACACCGACCTGAACTCCGGCCATGTAGACAGCAACGTAACCCACGACAGAGAACATGCCTTCTTTATTGGCTTGCACGAAGCCAGTGCGTTCCGTATTCTGAATGAGAAATGATTTCAGATCTGTCGTCTCTAAGACGACTTGGTAAACTCCACTGATCAGCAAAGACAAGAGCCAGGAGACGTTGGCGGGAAACACGGCGAGTAGAGCCGAAGCCACCACTCTCACTATGGCTAAAGTGAAAAAGAAGTTCCAGTGCAACCCGTACTCAGTGACATGTTCATGATAGCCTGTCGACTTTATGCTCGCCAGCCTGGCAAAACCGAGCACGACCAGGGGCCAGACGGAAAAAAGCTGCTTCGCCAAATGGCTCAGTTTCGACCCTTGTACTTTTTTCCCTCTAGCTTCAGGACACACCATGGCATTGGCCATAACGTAAGCTCCCACTCCAAAGTCCATAACCCCTGTCCCATACGTCTCGGATTTGGCGTATCTCCTTGGGAAAACGCTAAAATCCACAGCTAGGATGCTGATAGCCGTTTTGATGTTAACCAGCACCCTGAACGCGGTCAAAAAAGGCACCACTTTGGACTCAACATGGCTGTTTGTGAAGCTGTCAATCAAACCTGGCTTTTTCTTTCTATACGAGTACAGAAAAGAAACCGCACAAACATCAACGACAGTTACGGATATTATGACCCAAAGAAGGACGTCGCTCAGGATGGTGCATGAGAGGACCAGCGGCGCTATCAGTAGGCTGAAATCCAACAGCAGGTGAGCGGTGCTGCTTAGTGGGAGAACGCCTTTATAGAGGTGAAACACTAGTAAGAACAAGCCACGGCTGAGAAGGCAGAGAGGGGCGAGGAAGGATCCGAGAGATACTTCTGTCAGCGTCGTGCCGTTGAGGTTGCTCACGAAGGCGACTTTTATTTCCGTTTCAGCCATTGCCTAGGAGAAGGAAGTCGTTATAAGACATACTACATTACATAACACAGAAAATAACATTTATTTCAATATTTCTCATAATTATACAACTGTTTGTTTGTGGTAAAAGTGATTATACGTATAACAGCTACATATGCTACAATTCTAAAAGGCTGACATGAATTACATTATTTACCTCAGTTAGGTTTGAGCTCGCTTTGTGTATTTGACTGTAAGCACTGATCTTTCTACCACAAATGTCATATTTTAATGGTATGCCAGGTATTGCAATGCTTTTGTCTTCTTCTTCTTATTTTTTAACATTTATATACTGTATTTTTGCACTTGAGGTGGCAAAATGTTGCAGTTCCTCTATGATCCAACAGGTGGTGCACTTTAAACTATTCACACTCATCCTGCATGGTAGTAGTATTTAATTGGGACATTTATACAATCATGATACTTACAGAATCACAATACAAATCGAATCGTCAACTAGGTTTCGTGATAATATCGTATCGGAGGATTCTTGTCCCTAATGTCATGTCTGATTTATTTATTTATTGTGTGTGAAATGTAGACAAAATGTAAGGTGGTCAGCTGGTGGCTGGAATAAAAATCAGTTTTAGATGGTGTGATATTAGATATCTTTCAATATTATTACTTATCACGGTATATTTTTTTCAACTGAAACCTCAGAGTATTATTGTTGCTAGTTGTGTGACCTAAAACTGCACAAATGAGCACAAGTCCGAACCCACGCAGACTAATAACGCAAGCAGAACGGAGTACTTTTATTTCACAGAATAATCTGACTTGCAAATGTTGAACTAAAAACAAATCTGGTGACTATTGTTCTGTTTAATTTTTTTAAATCCTAGTAATGCCTCCCTGTGACGTCAGAGGGAGTATACAACTGCTACATTTTCACTGGGTTAATGAAAGAACACCACAAAGGATTTTTAACCAGAACCACTAAATACACCATAATGTTCTAATTATAAGCATTTATACTGGTCGTACAGCACACTTTCCCCTTAAGTCATACAATTAGAGCACCTTATTCATTAAAAATGCTGATCATCTTCGATTTAGAGCTAATCTGCACGTACTGAGGCTGTATGAATCGCACCAGATGTGAACCTACCTGCAGGCTTTGTGTTCATGCAGAAATACTGACTTGTCTTCTGTTTTTCAGACTTCGAGGCTGGACTTGGCTGCGAGCATTCAATCTAATCAGTCATCTGCTCACGTGCAGGATACATTATCGGCAGGATGTATTAAAGATGTATCATGATTTACGGATTAATTATTATAGTTTATAAAATACGCCACGATTTTTTATCAAATTTGCGTTTGAAGTGTTTTCATTACATTTGAGTTTTATTCCGGCATTTCCGCATGTTTCCTGGTTGCGTATCTCGGGGCGTTCATGTGTACTACGTCATGAAATGGGCGGAGACTCGTCATGACGTTTGTTCTCGTCCCACTTTCTTTGCCCAGACTGATTGAATGTTACACAAATTATAATTTGTAAAACCAATTTATAAAATGATAAAAACAAAACATGTTTACCTGCATTTTTTAATTGTATGTATATGTATACATGGTTTCTTACAGCAAAGTCAAAACTTGTGCTGTAAATATAGAAAATTTGTCATTAAATGAAAAATTAAGAAATTACACATTTTATATATTTATAAATTATAAATATGAGAAATAAATTACAAATACTATATATTTGTAATTAGTTTCTTAAGTTAATAAATAAGGAAAATATAAATATTGGATTGAAAAAACTGACTGACTGAATGACATTTATAGACTGAATTTAAATTAAAAGAAGAACTATTTAATGTTGAAAATAAAATTGTATTAAGAATATACTGTAGGCAGATTATTATTTATCCTTCCACAATTACCTTTGACCTATTACTTACTACAGAATTATTGTTTATATATACATACAATAATCATATAAACATATATAAACAAAATATTTATTTTTTTTATATATTTCAATTACCTGTTATTAGGTATAACATTTCTGACTCCGATAGGTCTATTAAGATTTTAATTGAAACCTCTAGATTTATTTACTGTGTTTTATTATTAATTACTGTACTGATAGGTTTTAGCATGTATCTTCACTATAAATCATTGCTTTCATTTGTTTGTTATATGTCATATTTTGCAGTTTTAATTTTTAATCCTTTACACATTTTTTAACTTAATCATTTTATTCTGCTGTAACACTGTAAATGATTCACGTGAGATAAATAAAATGTGTTATAATATTTTTAGAGACTTAATTAATCAATGTAATATAACAAATACATAGAATTATTAGGACATACTAATGGCAGATTGTAAACATCTTTACTGATTTCTATGTATGGCAAAAAAAAGTAAAACATCAATGAAAAGATATAAGAGAAAAAAACGGAAAAATGTTTTTCAAATAAATTTAGAGGTACTTCATCATAATTTAAAAACAGCTCAATACTCTATAATAATTAATATATATATATATATATTTTTTTTTTTTTTAATTTTTTTTTTATTATTTTTATTATGTACTTTAATATGTAATGTTTTTGGACATAATCATGTCCACGGATAATTTAATGGATCACGTTATAGTATAAAGCTACACACACTTTGTTAATTATTGATGCATCTTTCAGGTGTAACGATTGTACTTGACCACCTTGTTTAAACGTAGCAGAAGGCGGGGTTTTGATCACGTGTAGCCAATCAGAACCGTCGGAGAGATCGAGGCGGGATTTGTGGGAATGTGGGTAGGAAAGCGTTGAGTTACGAGGAAAGATTTTGTCCTTCACTCTGGAATCACTGAGTCAGAAGGAGAGAAATTAGAAAGCGGTCGGTTAATGGCGGGGCTGTAAGACGAGGAACTGCTACAAACTGGCTGTTTGGTTCTTTGTACTATGGCAAATGTCAAGCAGAAGCAGTTCTTCAGGACTGGACACGTGTCTGGAGGTAGAACAGATGCCGAATCCGGGACTTTTCTGCAATCTGGAAGAACAAAACTTCACGGGAAGGTAAGAGTATACTTTACTGTCCTTATGGACAACTGGCACTTTAGGGAAATGATCATAAAGAAGGGAATGCACTGCTATTGAATGTCACTTTTGTTTTCTTGATTATTAGTTTTAAAAAGTTTAAATGTCACAAGTCTTTCTTCAAACGTTTAGATCATTAAATAATTCTCTCTCTCTCTCTCTCTCTCTCTCTCTCTATCTATCTATCTATATAGCACGTTAGGGTCAGGGTCATTCTGGTTCCCAAATCTGTCCCAGTAACACCTAAATACCAATAAATGGAAACCAGTCCATTGCAGAACACCATGCACACATTCACATCTCCACCCAGTTTATTTTTCCTCAATCAACCAAGTGAGGAGACTGAAGAACATGTAAGAACATGCAAATTTCCTCCCAGATGGCAAACCGAGCTCAGGATTGTTGTGAAGCTCCATCTCCACCTGTTGCTCCCACTTGTAATCCTCAAATCCAATAAAACGTTCTGGAGCACCTGAGCTACAGGTTAAGACCTGCACGACTCAAGTTTCCTTTGTTAAATCGAGATGCTGTTTGTCTGAGTGCTCTTATAGTATATAGTGCTAATTGTTTTTACCTGGAGAAATTCAGTATCTGAGGAAAACCAGTGTGGTGTACATATGTGGGTGTTTAGGAAATCTGGACTGAACGGTAGCATGTGAAAAGGTGCCAAAATTAATAGTTTATTAACAATAGTAAAAAAAAAGTAACAATAACTTGGACATGGGATCAGAAAGATGCATAGTTGATACTGAATGTATATCACTTATCTTGTACAGGGTTAGGGGGCGTGGCCCATGGAAGTTAGAGCAGCAGGCATCTGGGTCACATATCCAATTTAATATTCAATATTTAATTTCCAGAAAACGAGAATAATGAGAATAATGATACCTGACTCCACTTAAACCGCCATGAATCCGAAAATGGGCAAACGAACAAACCCACTAGCTCGCAAGCTAATCTTTATCTTAGCGTTAGCCACCATTGGATATTAGCTAACTTATGCACTAAAGCAGTTAATTGAACTCCATCATGGAATACCTTACAACTCTTCCAGTGTCAGCTTCTACATTTCTTGTGATAAGTTAAATTACATCAGTCTAAATATTAATCCATGTATTGCCAAGATTATCTATACAGATAATAAAACTGTAAAGTTGGCGTGTCTGTGCATTGAAGATATTTGCGGGAAAATAATTTGAGTGGACATAAGATGAGTAATGGAGCACATCAAGATGTTTTTTGGATTTTTTTGTCTGTCTGTTTGTGAACGCCTCGTCAAAACTACTAAATGAATTTTAATGGGGTTTTCACAGGTGTATTGGGCCGAGCTCGAGGTAACATGTGTAGGCTTTGTGTCATACAAAAGCCCATCATAAAGAAATCGACCTTGAGACAAATCACAAGTTTGTCTCAAAATTCAATAGATGGCGCCGTACATTATTTAATCCGCGCTTTTATGAGTGTGCAATTGAAATCGACTTAATAAACGCGATATCGCACCGCGCGCTTCACGATAACACGTCAAAATTTAAGTTCCTTCCAAAATTCAACAGTTGTACATTTTTGTGTGCAATTAAGTCGCAGGCACGTCTAGTATGGCATAAAATAGGAATGAGAATGCTCTGCAAGATCAACGCAGCCTTCAAGGCCACCGATTTCATGAATGATGCAAAGCAGAGAACTAGCGGTTTGAAACCTGTCGCTCAAATTGACCATGTGACATGACGGGGAAGTCTTGCTATTAAGATCAATCTTTTTTTTTTTCTATTGGGTATCAGGCTGTAAACATGTTTATCTATGTTGTAAAGTGTTTTTTATTTTTATTTTGTGGAAATGTACCACTGACTAACTGAAGTAACATACATTCATTTTGTCATCATAGTTCGATTGATTACTGGTTTTCTCAGTATTGCGCTCCCATAACACCTTAAACTCCCAGTTAAATCTTAGTGCTGGTGTGTTGAAAGCTGAAAAAGCAGACTCTTAAGACAATGGATCAGACTGTTTTGCTTGACCACATGCTGTATGTGTGTGTGTGTGCGTGCATGAGCTGTCCAGACGGTTCACACGTGCTTGCATTCCTGTGGCAGTGCAGGTGTCTAACCGGCTTAGTCTGTGCATTGCGCAGCTCGTCTTGCTCTGGCTTTGCCTTTATTAGTGAAAGAAATTGAGTTTGTGTCACACGAGCTGTTCCTCGAACAGTTACACGGCCCTGACGCTGTGATCTACAGTACAGTGCACGATACAGTATTCTGTAGTAAGATAGCAGAGTCTAACGGAGTCACTGTCCATGTGTGTTTTTGTTGCAGGTAAACGGAGTGACGGAGCAGCTCGAGGTCCACACGAAGTCCCTCAATGACTCCCTGGAAGGAGACGTCAGAGACTTCCTAGTAAACGAGGCTGAGCTCCACACCTACGATGACCTGACCAAAGTCAACCCTGTAACCCCAACCACAGGTACGCACACACACACACACACGCACACACACACAACAGCAACATGGCTACAGTGTTTACACACCCGCATAACTTGGCCAAGTCTATATTATTTGTGGAAGCGATAGTTTAAAGATTTTAAGCAGCGTCACCTCCATTACACTACATTAATATCATTTAATGAACCTATATTAGTTTATTATACTCACCATCTTATTATCACCATCTTATTATCACCATCTTATACTCACCATCTTATTATCACCATCTTACTTTCTTTACTGTCCTAAAGGAGATGAGAGAGAAGTAAATTAGTAGTAGTTCATCCAGTTTAATTTCTAATAATAATAATAAATAATAACAATTGTAACACAATAATAAAAAATATAAATACATTGAAATACTTTGAAATAGGTTTTAATTAATGTTAACGAAATGTGTCTCTTTTTTAGTCTCTGTTCAGTCTGCTTGTTTCTGTATGTCTCTTCTTTCTTTTTTTCATGTCTCTTTCTTTCATTTGTTTCTTTTTTTTAGTCACTGTTCAATCTCTCCCTCTCTTTTCTGTCTTCTGCTTCTCTGTCTTTTGTTTTTTTTTGTCTTAATCTTTCTTTTTTTCCTTTCTTTATGTCACCTTTTTCATCTCAGTTAATTTTTTCTTTCTTTCAATTTGGTCACTTTTTTTTCCCTGCATGTCCGTATCTGCCTTTGTTTCTTTCTTTCATGTCTCTGTCTTTCTGTCTTTTTTTTTTTTTTTTTTTTTTCGGTCTCATTCATTTTTTCTCCCCATCTTTCTTTGATCACCTTTTTAGTTTCATTTCAGTCTTTCTTTCTGCCGGCAGTGTATGTATAACAATAGTAATAGTTTAACCCAGTAACATTTATAAATTGTGTCTGTGTGTGCGTGTCTGTGTGTGCGTGTCTGTGTCTGTGTGTGCGTGTCTGCGTGTGCGTGTCTGCGTGTCTGCGTGTCTGCGTGTGCGTGTCAGCGTGTGAGTGTCTGGGTGTGGGTGGCTGCGTGAGTGTGTGTCTGTGAGTGTCTGGGTGGGTGTGTGTCTGAGGGAGTGT
>JAQQZT010000017.1:7233564-7243568 GCA_030068275.1 Clarias platycephalus
GGTGGGAGGGAGGCAGCGGGACAGAAGGTGGGAGGGAGGCAGCGGGACAGAAGGTGGGAGGGAGGCAGCGGGACAGAAGGTGGGAGGGAGGCAGCGGGACAGAGGGAGAGAGAGAGAGAGAGAGAGAGAGACAGTTTAAGAATGATACCAATCAAAATGCCCTTAAGCGTCACATGTAAAAATTCATACTACCATATTGAGTTAAATTACTCTGTGACCGTTATTGTAATCTTGAGTGTTGTACTGTTATCATTTAGAACATATTCCTCTTACCATGTTTGTGTGTCTTGCTTGTGTGACTCTGCCTTACTGTATGTTCTGGACTGTAAATAAACACTTTAGTTATTATGAATTTTCCGTACTACAGGTAATTCTTGCACTTTACGCAACAACAACAGCAGCCGCTTCGGAAAGTACATCCAGCTTCAGATGAACAGGTCAGTCGCATTACCTGCTCAGCTTTTTGCTTCCAATCCAATCTAACATTCACCTGGATTTTCGTATATTATATTATAGTACAGTTTGATCACTATTACAGACCAGACAAAGTGATACAGCGATGAGCAAATGCAGTGAAATAAGGAAATCTGAATGGACGTTATTGACCGCTCACTCTGAGGTTTTGATTTGACTTTAAATCGAGCATTAATTAAAGAGACAGGAGCACTTGGCGAGTAAGTCTGTTAAACATATAGCAAGAAAACTCAAAGGCAGGGCGTTAATACAGAAATATACTGTATTGTGCGCTTCATTAAAAGCATTAAAGCTTGAGGCCTTTTGCAATTGCAATAAATTTTAATAGTTAAAAAAGTGGTTAGACGTTAGTGGTTAGTGGTAGGTGGTGTAGTGGTTAGTGGTAGGTGGTGTAGTGGTTAGTGGTAGGTGGTGTAGTGGTAGGTGGTGTAGTGGTAGGTGGTGTAGTGGTAGGTGGTGTAGTGGTAGGTGGTGTAGTGGTTAGTGGTAGGTGGTGTAGTGGTTAGCCTTGTGGCCTCAACACTCCAGGGCAGCAGGTTTGATTTCCATCTCAGGTCTGTGTGCATGGAGTTGGTACGTTTCCCCTGTGGGTTTCCTCCAGACACTCCGGTTTCCTTCCACAGTCCAAAGACATGTAGATTAGATTGCTGTTGTCCTTAGTGTGTTCAAATTGCACTTAGTGTGTGTGTGTTCCCTACGATGGACTGGCACCATGTCCAGTGAGTACACCATCTCATGCCCTAAGCTTCCTGGGATAGGCTCCTGACCCCGTCTGACCCTGTCTGACCCCGTCTGACCCCGTACTGGATAAGCCGTATAGAAGATGAATGAAAAATTTTTTTTTTTTTTTTTTTTTTTGTGGTTAGTCTTTAAAATGGGGACATTTGTACAAAAATGCTGAACTGAAAGAATTTCTGTCTTGTATCAGACTATATAAATGTCCCAGTCCACACCCACGTCCCACGACAGGCCACATCTATGACGGACATACCTAGAGTGACACTTGTACTTGTGTAAATGCAGGAAAAAAGCTAATAATTATTTTTTTTTTCCCTCATGCAGTTCTCAGTTGCTGGTAGGGGCGTCAGTGCAAACGTATCTCCTGGAGAAGACCAGAGTGGCCTTTCAAGCCCCTAACGAGAGGAATTTTCACATATTTTATCAGGTGAATGTAACCCAATGGCGACGGCTAATTACTGTCTTTACTGGTCCAATTCTTACCTGGCAAAATCAGTGCTGCTCCCAGATGTGTAAATCTCAGATCCCACTTTCATGATTTTGCTATGAATCATTACAATTCGTCACTTGACATAAATCGCCACTTGCCAAAACTCGGACTCCCACTGATGTCATTATGGCTACATTCACACTACAAGCCACATTGATTAATTCAGATTTTTGTTTTTATCATAAAGGCATGAAAATAATTAGTCCCACTGTTCATTAACAGTTACATTGCTACAGGTTTAAAAAAAGTTGGGGAGGAGGGGAAGGTTTATCATGGTGTTACATCTCCTCTTCTTTTTAATTTAAAGACGTCAGAGCATTGCGGTTATGAGTTTCTGGAGTTTTGGTGTTGGAATCTGGTCCCGTTCTTCCCTGATTAAGGTTTCCAGCTGCTGAAGAGTTCGAAGCCATGCTGTTGTAATAGCTGCAGTATGTTGTTTTGCATCGTCCTGCTGAAATACACAAAGCCTTCCCTGAACTAGACGTCGTCTAAGACCTTTGTAGAACTTTCAGCATTCATAGTGCCTTCCAAAGCATGCAAGTTGATCACACCGTATGCACCCCATACCTGCTGATAACATGCTAAAGCTTTCCCTCCGGACGACACGTTCCTTGATTCCTTTCCAAGAAGTCTGTGATTTGTCAAATTTGGACTTGTCTGACCATATAACACATTTCCACTTTGAAACAGTTCATTTTAAATGAGCCCTGGCCCACAGGACACGACCATGTTCACATATGGCTTTAGTTGGCATCTGCAGATGGCACGGCGGATTGTGTTTACCGACAGTGGTTTCTGGATGTATTCCTGGGCCCATTTAGTAATGTCAATGACACAATCATGCTGATGAGTGATGCAGTGTCGTCTGAGGGCCCGAAGGCCACGGGCATCCAACATAGGTCTTCAGCCTTGTACCTCACGCACAGAGATTTCTCCAGTTTCTCTGAATCTTTTGACGATGTTATGGACTGTAGATGATGAGATTTGAGGAACGTTGTTTTTAAAGTATTACGCAATCTTTTTTTTGTAGTCCTTCACAGATTGGACAGCCTCTACCAATCTTTACTTCTCAGAGACTCTTCGAGCCTCTCTAAGGCATCCCTTTTAGTTTTCATTTTATTCAAATTTACCAAATGTCCCAACTTTTCTAGAATTCAGGTCATAGGGTTATGGATTATTAGCCTGCATAAAGCAAAAAAAAAAAAAAACTAAGGATCTTGGAAAGTATTGGAACTGAGTTAAGAACTTTGTGGAAGAATTGTGGTCAGAAATATTTTGTAGTCAGGCAACGTTTACACCTTATTGGCAGAACAACTGTTGGAGCTGTCTGTTATAGAAAATCAAGTAGCGAAGTCATCAAAGTTCATAGAAGTGCAATACAAATTTTTACGATTGTCCTTAAATACTTAAACATACCAGTGATTTAATTGTTCGCCTGCTTTACATGTCACTCAGATGATGAAGGGGGCCTCGGATCAGCAGAGACAGGAGTGGGAGATGCCACCTGACCAGAAGTTTTCCTGGTTGCCAAATTCAGAGAAAACTTTAGAAGGTTCTTGTCCATTTAGCCTCTCTGATATTTGTCTAGACGTCTTGGAGATGTTTGGAATGTCAGTTTGCCACTTGACTTTCTCTGTACTTTTTCATGTCTCGGTAGAGGATTGCTTCCAGGAGACGGTTGAAGCTATGGTCAGCCTTGGCATTGATGCAGACAAGCGTGCACAGATTTTCAGGGTAAGTTCTGCCACAAGGGTATCTTATGGGGTCAGCAAAATTATTGGCACTCTTCATAGGTGTGAGCTTAAATTACGACTGCACTGATTAATATTTTGTTTTTGTTTAAAATATGTAATTTCTATTGGTAAATTCTCCCCTGGAAATGATTTTTGGAGGAAAAAATGCATATTTTGTGGAAAATGTAAATCATTACGAGTATGAGTGTATTTTATACAGTCCTTCTTTGGACGTTGTCTTGAACGGTGGCAGTAATTCGGAATATGACCATTACATCACATTGATTGTTTGCTCTGGGCATCTTTGTGATTTTTACATATTTTTTATTTTATTTTAATCACCTACTGTAGATCCTGGCGGGTCTTCTACAGCTGGGGAATGTGAGCTTCAGTCCTGCTCCTGAGTCTGAGCCCTGTAGCCTCGATCAGCAGTCCAAAGGTGAATACTAAAGATGAAGACATCTTAGTGCCTGTAAAACTCTATATATAGTCTTTTTTTATAGCATAGTCTTTTTTCTTCTCGAGACAAATTTTAATCATGTTTGGTTGTGTTGCCAAGTCTGTTTTTTTTTATTTTTTTTATTTATTTGATTATTATTATCTGTCTAGGTTTCCTGGAGAAGACGGCGGCTCTGTTGCGTGTGCCAGCAGATGAGCTGCAGGAGTGTGTAAGTGTACGGATGCTGCGTGCAGGAAAGCAGAGCACCCTGATCAAGCCCTGTTCACAGAGCGAGTGTGTTGTGCGCAGAGATTGTCTTGCTAAAGTCATCTACGCACGGTGAGCCTCACTACACTATCGCTGCGTGTAACCACAGACCTGCGTTATAATAGTTTAAGGTTTAGACTAGACTTTTGCACGTCACAGTATGACGTTTGTTACTGATTATTTTTATTTTAAAATATGTTCTGTTTCTTATTTTTTTTTCTCCTTAAAAAAAGTTTCAACTTTAATATACGTACCTGTTTGTATCCATTTTGCCTCACAGACTCTTTGATTGGTTGGTCAGCTTCATTAACAGCAGCATGTGTGCGGACGACTCCAAGTGGTGCAACTTCATTGGTATACAGCCTTCCTTCTCCTTTCCATGCTCTTTTCCCTGGCCTGCTTGCACGTGCCATGCATTGCACCGTTATTCTAATCCTCTTTACAGGCCTTTTGGACGTGTATGGCTTCGAGTGCTTCCTGCTGAACAACCTGGAGCAGCTGTGCATCAACTACGCCAACGAGAAGCTGCAGCAGCACTTTGTCGCTCACTATCTGAAAGCCCAGCAGGAGGAATACGTGGCCGAGGGACTGCAGTGGTCCTTCATCCGCTACCAAGACAACCACAGCTGCCTGGAGCTGATCGAAGGAAATCCCACCGGCATCTTCTCTCTGCTTAATGAGGTGCTGGTTTACCCTAGTATACTCCAGCAAGTGTGTTAATATAGACTTCTTACAGTCCAGTCCCTGTTTATTGGGGTCTGTTTTGATGCAGCTGTAACACATGTGGGTTTTTGCTTCTCGTTCAGGAGTGCCGTTTGAACAGAGCCTCCGATGCCAAGCAGTTCCGGGAGCGTCTAGAGAAGGAGCTCTCTGACAACAGCAGTATGAGCTGGGACAAGTTTAGCAAGCAACCTCACTTCGTGGTGGCTCACTACGCAGGCAAAGTGAGCTACCAGATCGAGGGCATGATGGAGAAGAATAAGGTACAGTGTACTGTCCTGTGTAAAAGTCTTAGGCACCATATTATATGCTGCACCAATTGCATATACCTCCGAGTGGCGCAGTGGTAAAGTGCTCGCCCTATCATCCGGAGATCGCTGGTTCGGTTCCCGGGTGATGCTGTAAACTCTCGCAGCCGGAGGTCTAGAGAGAGCTGATTGGCCGAGCTCTCTCAGAGGGGGAGGGGGGGGGGAGGGAGAATGAGAGGTACTTAGCGCTCCCACATTAATCATGGCTCTACAGCCAATCAGGGGCGTCTGTGAGCTCACGCAAGCGGAAGGAGCCGATAGCGCTGTCCTCCGAGTGTGTTACGCCGCCCCCAACGAAACGTGAGTGAGCAGTTCGAAAAAAGATGCTGTCGGCTGGCGTCACGTGGTTCGGAGGGAACACGGGGAAAGTCTTCGGCCCACCCGGCTGAGTGGTAGTAGTAGCCTTAATTTGGGGGCCCCCCTAGTGACGGGGCTGTTTGTTTCTATCTGAAAACTCGTCTGTCTTGTACTATATTTCTTTCTTTACATGTTATTTATTAATGTTTAAGTTATATATGTAAATACTGAATGATTTTGTACGTAATTATGCAGACAGGATAAACCTATATAACAAAATTGGTACAGCATATAATATGGTGTCCAAGACTTTTGCACAGTACTGTGTGTGTGGACATGTTGTTCTCGTCCTTCACATTACAAGCCACATTATTCAATTTCGACTTTTCAGTCCGATTTGCATGGCATGGTGTGGGCATGGTGTGGGCATGGTATGACTCTGTCCTGATGTGGATGCATCTGTCCTCTAAAACACACACACACACACACACACACATGGAGGTGTCTTCACTCAGGCCGTCTGGGTTTAAATGTCATATTTGTGCAACCTCTCATTCGTTTAAAATGGTGGATATGATTTTAGTAACAAATATGCTTGGGCTGTATTCGTTAAGGTCTAGAAGAAGGAAGAAAGCCAGACACGTCACTTTAGCTGTTGTCAGTGTTGGCTGATGACATCAGCGCTCCACGCATGCGAAGAGGCGAAAAGTCACATGAATTCCGACCTGCCCGTTCTCATTCGAGTCACATGACCTCGTATCCAATCTATGACCACATACAGAAGTGTCTCCGATCCAATCAGAATACTTTCAGATTTGCAGATCTGCATAACATGATGATAAAAATAATAAATCCGAATAAGAGTCACTTCAGGCTAGTTTGTTTCATTTGAACGTTGAACCCTGATTTCTTTTTTTTCCATCTACTGGAATTTGCTCATAATTTTACCTACCCTTCTCTCTCTCTCTCTCTCTCTCTCTCTTTCTCTCTCTCTTTCTTTTTTTTTTTATTCTTTGTGTGCGTTTGCAGGATCCAGTCCCGCCTGAACTTCTCAGCTTACTGCAGAAGTCGGAGGATCGTCTGTTACAGAGTCTCTTTGCCGACTCAGACTCTGAAGGAAACGCTCGCGGCCACAGCAAAGTCGCCACTGTCGTCTCCAAATTCAAGGTAAGCTGTGTATTTACAAAAACACAGTAAGGGACAGAAATATAGCAGTATATTAATATTAAGGACTATTCCAAGCCTTTCCTTCTGGGACGATTGCAGGAGCGCAGACATACATGCCGTAAACGGTGTGTGTTTTAGACCGAAATATCTTTAAAGCCACAATCTTTAACCACGTTCAGTGTGGTTAAAGATTTCAGACACTCTTCTATTTCTAGTCTAGTTTTGCCTTTAGCTCTTTAACGCGATGATATTTATATGGCTAATGATTCTGAAGGTCATGAAAGCAGAGTTTAACAGGGACAAATGTTTGGGTCATTTAAAGGAGTTCCTGGGAGGCTAGTGTTTCAGGCATGAAGCAGGCAGTTTGATCAAAAACGTTCCACATTGATGTTATCCAAGCACTAATGAAACGCTGGAATAAGTGCATTAGTGCAGCATATAGAGAAATAAAGTTTTTTTTTTTTTTTACTCTAACTGTGTTGTTATTCAGTGCAATCAAAAGTCCCGGTTTGACTTTTTGAACGCAGCTTATTTCGTGGGCTTTGAACAATGATGTAATGATGTAGAGTAATCGTTGGACCTATCAATTACTAAAAACGATTCATTTTAAATCTGGTTTGTAGAACTCCTTGGAGAATTTGATGAAGATCCTGCACAGCACCACTCCTCATTACACACGCTGTATTAAACCCAACCCCGACTGCAAGCCGCTGACCTTTAAAAAGGAAGAGGTGAGGATGAGCTGCGCTTCTTCCCATTGCATTCTTCACAATTTGTCTCTAGCGCTCTAATGTATAATAGTTGAAATTGATCATGTTCCTGGATTTTTTTTATTTTTTTTTTTAAAGAAATTCCTATGTGTGTTTTTGGCTGGCGAGTTATTATGGGATTTGCTCTGTTTTTAGGTCATCACACAGCTGGAGGCATGTGGAATCGTGGAGACCATCCACATCAGTGCTGCTGGTTTCCCGATCAGGTAACACGCCAGCATGTCTTATTAGACCGCGGGGGAAAACGATGCAGTCGAGTGCCAAATTATACGTTCCTTTAAGTGTGCTGTAATTATTTACAAAAACATTTTTTCCCCCCACTCTTAATTATATGCACTGATGCTCTGATCCGCAGGGTTCCCTACGACAACTTTATCCAGCGGTACGGGTTGATCACCAGCACCAGGCTCCTGAATCAAGGTGACGATATTTCATTCATAATCCCGAGTTTCTATATCTAATCCATGCTATCAGTTTCCTCATGTGCACATCGTCCTTTCTCTTACTCTCCTGTCCTTTACTTGCAGCTCTCCGCTCATCGTACACTTTGTTCTCCTACATAATGATGCAAAGTAAATCACATTTACCATTAAAATGGGACCAGGTGTAGCTTAACTAGGCTGATAGATATCGCAGGTAAACGTGTGCATGGCTTTTGTGGGTGAACAGGTAGAATAATTTGGCATGTACTTTCTAACTGAACTTCAATGTCATCAAACTTTTTTTCTTTTTCTTTAAATGATCTTAGTATTTGCTTTGGGCGGCACGGTGGTGTAGTGGTTAGCACTGTCGCCTTGCACCTCCAGGGTACAGGTTCGATTCCCGGCCAGGTTCGATTCCAGTCTCTGCGTGCATGGAGTTTGCATGTTCTCCCCGTGCTTGGTGGGTTTCCTCCGAGTACTCCGGTTTCCTCCCACAGTCCAAAGACCTTCAGATTAGGCTAATTGGCGTTCCCACATTGCCCATAGTGTGTGAATAAGTGTGTGCCCTGCGATGGATTTGCATCCAGTCCAGGGTGTACCCGGCCTTGTGCCCTAAGTCTCCTGGGAGATCGGCTCCAGGCCCCCCATGACCCTATATACAGGATAAAGGAGGTATAGACGATGATTGAATGAGTGAGAGTATTTAAGTTAAGCCTTTATTGTATTTGTCACATATACATTACTGCACAGGGGTCAGAGCGCTGGGTCAGCCACGATACAGCGCAGACAGGGTTAAGGGCCTTGCTCAAGGGCCCAACCATGGCAACCCGGAGGAGCTGGGGCTTGAACCGCCAACCTTCCGATCAGTAACTCGGTGTCTAAGCCCTCTTAGCCACCACTGCCCTAAAATTTGCTTCGTAACTGCTGTTTAGTGCAAGTGGATTTTTTTTGTTCTCTCTTTTCATAATTTCACAACAGTCTTTCTATGATTTCCGACTCCTCCTTTAATTTTCAAATGAATTATATTCATTAATTTTAAATAATGCATGTCAAAGGAATTTCTTTCAAAGTCTCTTTTAACTATTAAATGTCTGTTGTGTTTGTGTTCTGCACATACTGACTGTGTGCATCGCGAAATTACAATCCTAACTACATGAGCATTTGTGAGCCTCGTTTAAAAAAAGCAATAACTAGATTGTATAGATGGACATAAGAGTTTTCAGTTCAAGCTTGTTATCGTTCCCCTTTGTTCCCCTCTAGGAGCTGAGCATGGGGATCAGATCGCTCTAGGACCTGCTGTACAGGATATTCTAAATGCAGTCCTGAGGACCAGTTCTTCTAACCCCAACCCCATTCACAACAATAATAACAATAACAACAACAAAAACAACAGTGTCATGGTGCATTGTGGGAAGACCAAAGTGTTCCTGACGCATGCTATGGTAATGCCGTGTCTCGGTCTTCTTAGAATTAAAATGCGATTTCTTTTGAAGAAAATGCTCACCGTGTGTGAGTGTGTGTTACTTTAGTTGGAGCTTTTGGAGCAGAGGAGGTACAGAGCGCGCTGTCGGAAGGCTTTCTCTATCCAGTGCTGCTGGCGAAGACACCTGCGCCGCCAGAGAGCCATCAGGACAAAGTGTGCCACTTTAATACAAGCAGGTACAGCGTACAGTGTACACACAATGTGATGAGAACTCATGCTCAAGGATGAGGACTAAACAGATGTTACCAAGGAAACCACTTGTTACTGAGACTCTTCAGGGGGGGGGAAGTCATGTGGTCTAATGAGGGTGAGAAGGGAACATTGAGGAATCATTTTCACTCGCGCATGAACTGGCCACCACAATGTGTCGTGCAATCAAAGCTAAAGGTGATTGAATGTGACTTTATTTTGGCCAGAGCTACCCATTGGACTACGATTCAGAAGGTCCCAGGTTCAAATCCCATGACCATTGGGACGTTGGGCCCTTGAGCAAGGCCCTTAACTCTCAACTGCTCAGGGCCCGTAACCACAAAGCTTCTTGAGCCTAAAAGTTGCTCCTGGTGACGAAATTCTAAGAAAATTCTTAGAATTCTGACATTTTCATGGCCTCCGAGTGGCTCAGTGGTAAAGCGCTCGCCCTATCATCCGGAGATCGCTGGTTCGATCCCCGGGTGATGCTGTTTTCCTCTCACAGCC
>JAQQZT010000017.1:7243748-7259026 GCA_030068275.1 Clarias platycephalus
GAGCCATTTTGCTCCCATCAATCTGAAATGGATTACAAGTAATAAAATCAGTATGGTAAATAAATGTAAGAACTTAATATAGTAACTACTGTGTGGAAATTGGAGCGCATTTTAAGACCTTTACAGATTTTTTTACAAAATTATCAACCAATCACAGTCCTTGAATTGCTGCATCATCCCTAGCAACGGGGGTCAACCACACTTCATCACTAAGATGAAGGTTTTTGTACGTTCCTTACTCAGTCACTCTAAGAAATTTCCTAAATCACTTTTAGTCTAGGACTCCCAGCTAGGACTTTTTAGGCTAAGAAAGGAGCTCTCTCAGAGAATTCTAAGAAGCTTTGTGAATACGAGCCCTGATGTATAATGAGATAAAAATGTAAGACGCTCTGGATAAGGGTTGGCTGGAGTGGGAGGGTCTGGTGTTCTGAGGGAGCAGTACCGGACTCTGGACTCATTCGTTCCACTTTTCCCATTTTCTCACACATGGGAAATGGGGTTATAGGAAAAAATAACCAACATAGTGGTGTGATGCAGCGCAGTCTAAACTAGAGTTATTACCACAACCCCAAAGCGGATTATTTTCCATAATAGAACAGTTTTCAGTACCATGTACAGTATAGTGTGAAAGATTATTATTATTTTTTCTACTATACTGTACATGGTTCTGAAAACTGTCCTATTATGGAAAATAATCAGTTTTCTCTCTTTTTTTTGTGTGTGTGTTTTTCAGTGGTGCGGGCTTGGCTGGTCAGGAGAGAGATGAGGAAATGGCACAAAGCTGCTACCATCATCCAGAATAAATGGAGGTGTTGGAGGGTGAGCTTTTAGACCATTAAAATGTGAACTTGAATTGATGAGATTTCTTGTTGTTTTTTTACACCCAACTCGATTATCTTTGGAGAATAAGTTCAACACACATTGGTTTGGCCAGCTAAATGTTTTTAGATAGTGTATTATGAAAATACGTACAGAAGATGATAAAGATTTGAAAGAGGCTGATTAACAGATTCTCCAATAAGCAGTTTTTCCCTTTTCCCTTTCCTCCCAGGCTTTGATGGACTCCCTGGCTGAGGCAGAGCTGGACAATGCCGAGGACCTCCAAGAACAAGAAGAAGCGTGCGCCTTGCTGCTTCAGAGAAGCTCTGTGCAGCTCTCCAACTTGCCCAATCCTAAAGCAGTCAGCAGTCTGCCTTTGGGCCTGGCTATGACCTTCACCCCAAGCATCACCGTTACTCTGACCACTACAGGTTTCCACAAGGTCATGTCCATCATGTCCTCACTGAAGATCCCCTTGAGGAACGGCGAGTACAAAGTGAAGCCCAACCAGTTTAACCATGGTGTTGCCTCTATCCGGGCCCAGCCACAGGTGAGACGTCTGATCTGATTACTGAATGATGTTAGTCTAAGTCTTCTGTTATTCGATATAGCACGAGACTCCAATTTCTACTGATTATGTTAGCTGCATAGATGGTCAGATATTCAAAACACATAAAAGCTACATTTTGCTTGGGTTTAGCTTTACAATGACACATTCCGCCTGATTATGGATTTTACACTTTTTTGATTAGGGATCACCATCTGTCATCCCGAGATGAATAAGTGCATATGTTGTTTTTTTTTTAAAATATACCGTGAAGCTTAAGTTTAGTAATGCGGCTACACCGTAATACGTCCATCATCACACTTTTCCTCCTAAACTGTTCATAGGAATTTATTCAAACCTTCACAGAACCTTTATTAGGAATTATAAAGGTAGCACATTCAGTGTGCATGCGTCAAAATTTATGTATGCATGTTTGTTTAATTTTAAACAGTATGTGTTTCTTCGCAGGGCTCCGTGAAGCTTCACATGCAGAGATCTCCTCTCCGCTACGCTGACATGCACCCAGGATCCCACACTGACCAAGTGACTGGGTTTAATCAGATTCTCTTGGAGAAAACATAAGTGCTCCTCCATACATCACATTATACTCCTTGCTAATTAACCAAAGCAAGCGATACCCAAATCAACGCACCTTTGAAATGCACAAGCAGGATTGAATGCCAGTGAAACTCCTTAGCTGCCACATTTAATATAATTCAGGGATCTGGTTTGCTGTATGTTTTGTCTGTTAACTTGTACGTGTGCCTTTTGTTATTTACCGTCTGCCCGTTACAGGAGGCTATTTTATATGTATTTATTCTCAAATAAATTCTATGCTTTTCATGCTGTAATCAAAGTCTTCTTGGTAACACTATGTATGTATATGATTAGAGAGTATTCCTAAATGAACTGTTTGAAAGATAAACTTGAGAGAACCTGTGCACAGTTGAACAGAAAGACTAAAGCAATGTTTGCACTGGAGATGGAAGTCTATTTTAAAATGAAAAAATAAAAATAAACACTACTTGATGGCAACACTAGATTCAAGGCCTATCAGAAAACGAACATGCCTTATTAATGACTATTTCTTTATTTGAATTAGTTCATAATCAAATTATGGTTTTCAGTTAGCAGTTTCAGTTTAGATCTTGGAGAAAAAGAGAGAGCACAACATTACCTGGAACGTCTCTGTACTGTTTAATACTGTGTACTTGGTATGGAACGTTTCTGATTTATTTAAAGCTCGTTGCGCAGACAATTTATGATTTAACCAGGAATTGATTTATGTCTATTTTACTGTTTTGACATGTTAAAATATATTTATGTATACAATGTTATTGTAACATTTTTGAGATTTAGTACAATTATGACCCGTTTCTTATTAAGATTATAAATAAGCGAATAAATTTGATACGTTGGATTTATGGGATTGTTTCATTTTTATAAACAAGCAGTTCTTTATTACAAGTATGTTCGTCTTTTTTTTTTTATTCACATTTTATTTGGTTGCAGTATATGTTACAGTATATGGAGAATAATCAAACAGTTAACCACAAAGTAACTATAAACACATACAAGCCATATTCAAGTCAAACCGGGACTTTTGATTGTGTATAAATACAGAAAACAGTTAACCTTTGTTTTTTTTATAAATGATAAAACACTGGCCTCCCAGGAACCCCTTTAATGGCCCAAACATGTGGAAACAGCTTGGGGTAAGGTCAGGACTGTACAGGGGATGTGGCAGTGACTCCCAGCTGAGTTCCTGTAATGTGCAGGTTGTGTTGATGAATGAATGTGTGTACAGTACCCGTAGACAGATGCGTCTCTTCTTTAAGATAGCAATAAGTTAGGATCAGGCTTTCTACTCGATGAATGTTCAAGGGATCGACTGCAGTGTGTTCCGAGCCAACTCGGCCGGGATCGTCGTTAACGGTGTATAGCCGGGGTACTCAATAAGCGGACTCAGGACCGCATCCGATCCCAAATACAAAACAACTGGTGGCACAATGAAGGTGTCACCTTTCACACTAAAACGCAAACCATGTCATTTTTGTGTATAGTTCGAAAGTTTTGGGTTTGCCTTTTTTTGTAGTTCTCTATTTGGAATTGGATTGTCACTTTTCCGGACCTCGGACTGAATGGAAATTTGTTAAGTGGACCTTTAAAATTTATATTTGAGCACACTGTATAGCCTTCTTTAAAACGGTGGCAAGTCTTCTATAAATGTGAATCAGTTTCACGCATTTATTCATGAAAAATGTCATTCATGAAAAATGTCCCGGTTTGATTTGAACTTACTCTTACTGTTAAACAGCATCTGCAAAGAAGTTTTGAGTCTTGGAATCCAGTGAAGAGTAGAATGAAGTATATTCCATCTTTTATCCTTTGACAATCCTAGAAACCACTGAAATCAGTCACATCAGTAAACATATCATCATCATCGTGTTCTTCTTCAAGCACTAGCCTGAGTGAATGTCCTTACTCATACTAATTACTTTCCTAATCATCATCGTCGTCATTATTATCATCTTGTACTTCTGTTGGCTCAACAATCTGTAAGCACTGGTTGGCGAGCTCTACAAACAATGGCTCCTGCATGGCATTCTTCATGGCTTTGTCTTTATCCTGAGCTGAATAGACAGACAGCATCAGATTCCTCAGGTGTGGGTTCTGCAGCAGAGTCTTCAGATCCTTAGATTCACCTAGGACAATAGGCAAAGTGGAGATTTCTTTATTACCAAACATTAGGTAGACTGATCTAAAATTGCCATTTGTTTTCAAATGTCTGTAAGATTTCATTTTTTTCTAATATCCACATTGATACTGTGGTTCAGGAGTTGTGGATCGAACAGAGGCAGTGGTACCTCAGGGGGTAAAGGCTCACAATGTTAGTGGGTCATGGCCACGAAAATGTATATTAAGCATATTCACATTAAATCTTACTAGCCAAATAAACACTACCTAAAAGCTGAAGCTGCTGCACAGGAACTCGGTCAGACTGACTGTCCTCATCCAGAAGGTCAACCATCAACTCTGCTGCTGGAATGGTAAACAAATACAGTAGTCATACATCACATGTAGGCTAAAACACCAGCTATGTGGGGATAAAAATTTTATTCACTCTAGTTGCCCACTTTAACTAGGACAACCGGTCTGAAGTCTATTCACCAGACATAAAGAAGTAAAACTTGCCTCCCAAAAAATTTAATAACAACGCATCTTACGCAACTGTACACTGCCTGGCCAAAAATAAATAAATAAGAAAACTAGGGAGCTTTGAAATTACTGAAACTGGGTTAAGAACCCTTCAACACATTATCAAAGCTTGTAAGGATAGTGCTGAACCGTCAACTTGCTTTAAAATTGTGCATGGAGATCACTTAAACGCTTGAAATTGCAAATTGTACTGTACTTCCATACACACAATGAGAAGAGAACTCACTAAACAGCTGTGTGGCTATTAGTGAGGCTAAGAAGAAAAAAAAAAAAACAACCATTAACGCAAGTGCAAAAGTAAACCCACCCCCACTCGGACAGGAATCCAGACACGGTGCAGGTGCAGGAGGTGCGGCATCTTGCACTGGTTGGCATGAGTCTGGAAACACAGGCCATTAAAGAAACAAAAGATTACATTTTTTTCAGTAAAATATCATAAACGAGATTAGTTTTGTACGACAAGTATGAGGTTAGGTAGTTAATATGTAAGGGAAAGTTTGTTTTTGGTTTTGGAAAAAGTGTAAAGTGGGTGAGACTGTTAATGTTAATGATGTTATCCATTTTTATTTAAATCAGTAAACTCGTCCCGAAACTTTATTTTTTTGATTGCTTGTCATCGTTAGACATTATACATTTTGTGTGCTCAAAGCTAAATTCAATTAAATTCAATTTTATTTGTATAGCGCTTTTAACAATTGTCATTGTCGCAAAGCAGCTTTACACAATCAAAATAATTATTTAAGTTTGAATGTGTATGAATCAAAATGGTCATATAGTCCCTTAGTTTTTTTTTTTTTTTATTCTCTTTTTTTTTCTTGGGCTTTGTCCCTTTTATCTTAGGGGTTGCCAAAATGGTTCAGTTCTTCTGCATGATCTGGAATACACCGGATGCACGCACACCTCTGATTTCCTAACCGGGCTTGGGACTGTGACTGAAAGCAGTGGCTATGTTGTACAGACTGTAGGGTTAAGGGTCATCCCCAAGGACACAGCGATCACGTGGAAGTGGCGAGACTCAAACGTGACCCTCCCATCAACGACCCAGAGCCCAAACCCTGTGATCCACCACTGCCCCAGATGTTTCCCTTACTACTCAAAACAAGATAATAAAAACTATGACACCATATTTGTGCAATGAGAGAGACACAGAGACAGATACACTATATAGACCAAAGTATTTGGCCAAACATGTTAATTATTGAATTCAGGTGTTTCAATCAGGCCTCCCCAGAGAAGAAAAATCTTAATGCTTCAGCAAGACATATTGGACAATGCTATGCTTCCAACTTTGTATCAACAGTTTGGAGAAGGTTTGATGAAGGTTCGGTGTGGAAGAACTTGACTGGCCCTAACATAGAGCCCTGACCTCAACCCACATTGAGCACCTTCGAGATGAACTGAAACAGAGATTGCGAGCCAGGCCTTCTCGTCCAACATCAGTTCCCGACCTCATAAATGCTCTACAGCATGAATGGCCACGAATTCCCACAAAACACTTTAAAATCTTGTAGACAGCCTTCCAAGAAGTGTGGAAGCTGTTATAGCTGCAAAAGGGAGACTGACTCCATATTGAAGCCTATATATTAGTAATATACGATGTCATTGCATTGTCTTTTGTCCATATAGACCGATATAGATTTATAGTAGTATAAGGTCATACCTTTATATGAATGATCACATACAATTATTTATAAATAAATAAATAGATAAATAAAATAAGACCTACTTACCATCACCTTTGTGTTTCTTAAAACATCCTACAGAACAGCTGCAATAAAAGGAAATACAATTAAGGTTTAACTCTTTTTTACACCATTACATGAAAAGTTTAACAGTTAAACACAGACCTATGCGCACTTTTTCTACAGTACATAAACACGTGTGTATCACATGCTTACTAACGTGACTTACTATCTTATTCTGCACACAGGACATCTGTATTTGGAAATCTGCTCGCTGCAAACTACACAACGCTGCATGACTGCGTGGGGAAAAAACGTAATTAAACTAAGTTTCACCAAAATTCTAACGCTGAAACTGTGAAAAACAAACACGCTTCCTCTCTTTCAGCTGATTACTAAATACACTCTTGCTCCCTTTACATGCACACTACACTGGCGGTTAATCTAGCGTCCTTCCGAGTGCACTTTATAGTCAATTGTTTAGATTTGGAACGCAGTCGGCAGCTTAAGCGGCAGGAACGCGTTCCGGTGCAGAGTTCACGTGTGAGGTCATCGTGTCCTTCTGCACGTGTTTCTTGGCGCATTCGGGTAGCCGGTGAGGAAGGAGAGAAGACTTGATATCAGATCAGATCAGAAGGGAAGAGAAGAGAAGAAACACAACCATGCTGAAGTCACTAACACGCGCTGTAAGCATGGCGGCTCGCCTGACCAGCAAGGCCCCGAGTGCGCCTGTGTGCCGCGGCGCTGAGCAGCTCGTCAGACCCGCGCTCTGCGCTCCGACCTCGGCCACGACCCGACCGTTCACCCGCTCGATATGGATGATGTGCAGCAGCAACGGCGCGGCGTCCGACCGCAGAGGCAAACTGCTCACTTCCAAACACACCCTGCCGTCCTGCGGCTGTGGAGGCCTTCACACAGAAGGTAAAGCAGGTTAAAGAGTGCATTTATCAAATAACTTCACCTGTCAGAGAATTAACCAGAACAGTAGCTAGCCGCTTAGCATCAGTGTGAGGGTAATATAACTCGCATTTTCGGTTTTAATGACAAAAACGTGAAAAAAAAAAAAAAAAAAAGGCAGTTGTCATTAAATTGTACCTCACTAAATAAAATTTTATACAATTTCTGGCATTAGAAATATATTCTAACATTTAGCACTCTTCATTTTATTATTATTTTTTTTAAACAAGCATGTGTAAGGTTGCTTGGTAACACTGAGTTTGCTCCTGAACCCCTTTTTTTTTTTTTTTTTTTTGGCTAAAGTGCATTTTGCTTTCTCAAACCTAGCGCCACGATGCGTCTGACGTCACACGCAAACTATGACGTCACATGCGTACATTTAGCGTCATATGACCTTGAATGAGGAATGATGAAAGTCTAACCATGCGATGATGCCTCTAACTCCGTACATACAGTAAGACATGGTGGTCCAAAAGTCTGCATATAGAGCATTTTTACTTGTACAATCCCTCAGTGCTGATTTGATTAAAATTGCGATTCTAAAAGTAATGTGATTTTAATTTTTATAAATATCCTGATTTGATATCACATTTTCTACTGATTTTGTTTTCCGATTATAAACCTTTTAAGTTTAAATTGAAAACTTTAACAAGTAATTAAATGCAGCCTATTTGTTGTAACATTAGTTTTCTCACTTAAAAACCAAGCATTTAAACAATACAAACTAACTCCAGATACCAGAGTTTAACATTTAACTTTGAATCAGAACAGTCACTGCACAAAAGAAGGAAATCATCTCTCCGTGAAACCGCATCAGTTCTGCTTCATTTAAGAAATTTTCAACCTTCTTCTTTTCAGTGCATGTGCTGTGAATTCCGAGGATGTCAGTTATAGCATTTGCCGTACTTTTATAATTTTAAATATTTTTCATTATGGATTCAGACCTTTGGGCAGCCCAGTATGTTCGCTTGTCATTCATTCATTAGCTCATCCTCAGTAACAGCTTTGTTCTGGTCAGCTTTGTGGTCGATCCAGGGTCCCTCCTGGGAATGTATGAAGTAGGAGTACATCTCGGATAAAACTCACTTGTTGACAACCAACAGGAAACTTTGATCCAGTCCATGTCTTGGCTTGTACGGATCAGGGATGCTTTAGCTCACAGCACCACCATGCCACCATTTTTTATTTTATTTTTTTTTTTTTTTGTAAATCATCTTATCTGATATTATTTTCCATCATATCCTGAATGTCTTACAGGCGATAAAGCTTTTGTAGATTTTCTCATGGACGAAATCAAGGAGGAGAAGAAAATACAGAAAAGCAAGGCGCTCCCCAAGATGTCCGGAGGATGGGAGCTTGAACTGAATGGCACTGAAGCCAAACTTACCCGCTTCGTCTCTGGAGATAAGTAAGTCTACCATTCGTTACATAAAATACTGCATGTCTGTGGATTGGAGTGGAGAAAGCATAAAATTCTGAGAACTCGTTTTTTTCTTTTAATATCCTATTTGCTTTCCTATATCTTATGCCATATTTAAAAATTTTTAAACAATTTTTAAACAAAAATTTGTGTAGTTGCATTGAGACTTAGAAGACCATTCTGACTCGTTTTACAGAGTGACTGTCACATTCAACATTAACAGCAGCATTCCCCCAAACATGGAGGAAGAGCCAGAGCAAGGCCAGAAGGCTGAGGAAAACGAGGTAGAGCCATCTATAACGGATTATTTTTACCCGTTCAGACTTAATTTAAAGCACATCTGAGGGCAGCAGATGTTAATAGATAAACTGTTTGACAGTGGATCTAGAGCTGTGCTTGCCGGCCACTTTATTAGGAACAGTTATGTAGCCGCTGCACAATTCCTAGAATTAAAATGAAATAACTACTCATTATAAATTTGAGCTGAAAACTATTTGAGATTGTGTAAGATGTCAAGTCTTGAGGCAGATTGGATACACCAGCAGAAAAGAACACCAGATTCTTCTTCTGGTAGCTAAGAAACAGAAAGGGGGGGCAAGCAACAAGACCATTGGGGTAATTTACAGTGGTAAATGAAGAGGTTGTCGATTGTGAAGGTTTTTCAATGTTTATTGATTTTCACTTTAAAATTGCAGACACAAGCAGCTTGTGTCTAACTTTAGATTTTGTCAATCGTAAATTTTTTCCCAAATCGCCACAGCATCTTTTGTTTTGTTTTTTTGTACCTTGATAATTAATGTAAAGTTATGTTTTTTTTTGCCTGTCTATTAGCCCGACATCGTCTCCACACCTAACTTTGTCATTGAGGTGACTAAACAGGGGGCGAAGAACTCCCTGGTGTTCGACTGCCATTTTCCAGAAGACGAGGTAAACCCCTAGAAATTCTGTTTGCTTTATTTATTTTTAACCTCTAACTGCACAGCTGACATACCAAGCTTTCCAACATGTAAGCATTGGCAGTTCTGATGCTTTGTGCTTAGTGATATATTAGAAGTTGCATCCAAAGCTGTTTGACTCTGAGCAGATCGGCCACGGCGAAGGAGAGGAGGAGAGCGATATCTTCACCATCCGTGAAGTCAGCTTCCAGCCCGAAGGAGAGGAGGACTGGAAGGAGACGAGCTACACTCTTAACACAGACTCTCTGGACTGGGTATGTGTGTGTGTGCGCGCTTATCTAGGGTAGAGTAAGTAATGAAATTTTTAATGAAAATTACAAATTGATCAACGTGTTTAGAAACATGATGGACTACAAAGAGAAGGAACTTATCACAAGACTAGAACGTTGTAGAGAATTTTAACATGGTGCATATTACTGACACCCAGTGGTCCAAAGGACAAACTGCAGTTTCTTAGCAGAATTAACAGTCCATGTTATTAAGGAAATTAAATACACTAAACTAGTAACACTTTACGAGCAGTTTGGGTTTTACAAGATAAGCAAACTGTATAAATCAGAGATGAGTGTTTTCATTGGATAAAAATAGTTGTACATTAATAGCTCCAACCTTACAACTTTTTTTTTTTTTTGCCTGATTTTTACCTTTAAGAGCTTTAAGTTGCACCACTATATAAAGGTCACATGACCATAAAGTAAGCTTTACCTGTACTAGGAATAAAAATTTTATTTCTAGCACAGGTAGGATTTATCAAGTGCTGATTTCTTAACACTAGCAGTAATAATAGAAGCATTGTTTGTTCCTTCTTGTGATCACACTCAGTGTTAATCTTTAACATCTCCACAGGCTCTTTATGACCATTTAATGGACTTCTTGGCTGATCGTGGTGTGGACAACACCTTCGCAGATGAGCTGGTTGAGCTGAGCACAGCACTGGAGCATCAGGAATACATCAAGTTCCTGGAAGACCTCAACGGTTTCATCAAATGCCAGTGATCAGATTGTGTCCAGCTAATAGGAAATACTAATACACAGAAATAATAAAGACCCAGTGCAAACCTTTTATACTTTATTTTGTATTTTGAAATAAATTAAGTATAGTATACAGTTGTGAATGCACATGTTGAGCTTGTTAATTTAAATAATAGTGGTGTTAAAAACCCTCAGTCCAGTGCTTAATCTGTGTTTGGGATAAACTAGAAACTTGTTTGCAAGAAAATTGTGCAAAGTTTGAAAGGAAACAAATCCTTATATTCTAACATTTATTCTTTGTACATGGAAATGGTGTGCTGAAAATAAATTTCATAATCATATGTGTGAAATGGATTTGGATGAAGTGCTAAGTAAATGTGTTCCAATTAAAAAAAAAAAAAAAAAAAAGGACTGTGCAAAAGCCATGCAAAAATTGGATGTTTTATGCAACAACTTCAGCAGTAACCTCATTTTTCATCTGTTTCAACCACTCAGCATTCATCACCAATATAGTAATCACTGGCCTGATACTTTCACATCTGCACCAGTTTCTTGCTGGGTTCATGTCTTAAGTTAGACATTTCTTTATGCTTAAATTATTTATAGGTCACTGTATGGCTTAAACAAAAATTGTTCCTCTGAAACTGGTCAGTTACAGAAACTGCACTGAAAGAGAGCCAAACAAAGTCTGGCTCTTTGGAAACAAAATATGAAGACGTGGAGGATAGCCCAAGACTTTTGCACAGTACATTAATGTGCATTTAAAGCATGCATTTCATGTGATGAGGGGTACCAGAACCTATCCATTTAGCATGTCGGTGTTAAATTACACTAAACAAAACCCTCAAGTCATGATCCAGGCTCTGTAGATCAGTGCAGCATTCTGGATACACCACATCAAATTGAATCTTCAGTGCATGGGTACAAGTTTAAGGTTGGCTTAAAAACTTTTTTTTTTCCTATTATAGAATTGCAGCACATGAAAAACATGCTAAATAAGTAATCTCTTTATTTCCACATAAGTTAAATACAAACACTAAAAAAACACCACAATGGCTGCTGTACTGGAGTCACTCACAGGACAATGGCGAGATAATCACACACCTGTAGATAAGAAAATAGATGCAGTATTTATTCCAAAAGATTTGAATCATTCTATGATGTTAAGAGCAGATGACATATTCCAGAGAATTAAGTCTGGCTATAAATTTCAACAACAACAAAAAAAAAAAAGCAAGAAAGATGTACATCCTGATTTATAGCTCATTTTCCATCAGCTTGTGTGATGAAATATTGCTCATAAACAGTACAAGTGATGTTATCTTTCATATTATACTGTTCAATCCAACATAAATGCTTGGCTCCAAAATGTTCTTTATGGAACCTTGATTATTGAATCATTGACCAACTTGGTTGGCAGTTGAGAGACCTTCTCATGACATTTGAGTCGCATTTTGATTTCCAAGTGATTTACCTTGCAGCTTATCAGAAGAGTGCGTGATCCATCCACATTTGAAGCTTCTGAGAATACCGGGTTCTGAAGGCAGTCCTCCATATGTTCTGTGACTCTCAACTCAAGCAGATGCCCGAGTACATCTGGTGTTATTTTTCTTCCCTGTAGAAAGATTAAAATAGGTTCTGATGTACAGAATAGTGAACACGTACAGTTATTATTTAAAGGACACCATCCATCCCAGAATCTGTCTCACCAATGTGTTGATATAAAGGCCACATGGACAAGATGTAAAATGGCTGTTCACAGTCAGGTTATTCCTGTAATACAGAAAGTACTATAAGCTTATACAGCATTATTACTACTAATGACCACAAAAGCCGCAAATGACCACAAAAGTGCCCCTATTATGCCATTTTAAAGGTTGCTAATATTTTTAAGAGTCTCTTAAAACAGGTTTACATATATGCAAGGTCAAAAAACAGTTTTCTCCAAAAATAGATTTAATTTTACCCCATTTCTAAATGATTCGTAAACGACTCGTGTGAAGCAGTTCGAAGATTCAGTCTGTCTAAACCCCTCCTTTCCGTGAGCCCTCACTGCTGTGATTGATCTACCGCTACAGCGTGTGTCAGAAAAGGAAACGCCCATTACCATGACTGAATGGCGGCTCTGGAGATCCGTCAATACATAGAAAAGATGGCGTCGGTTTTACAGTGTAACGACCAGCTAATTTTATATTAACTGTGGCTACAAAAATCGAGGTCTTTTATCTTTGTGTCGGTGTTGCCTTAAAAGGCCGGTGAGCAAAAAGGACAAACACAAACAAGTAGTTAAAGCAAACGTGTATTATACAAAACTAAATAAAGTAAACGAAAAAGGTGCACCACAACCAAACAAAGATATAACCAATATTTACAAACTATATATAGATATATAATAAACGGTATGTGTACGTGAGTGAGTGGAAAATGTCTGAAGTCCGTGTTTATTGTATGCAGCGGTGGAAAGAGTAATAAAATTTTGTACTTAAGTAAAAGTACTGTTTTTTACTGAAGAACTTTTACTGAAGTACAAGTAAAGTTACCCTTATACAAATCTACTCAAGTAAAAGTAGTTCATTAAAAATTTACTCAGTAAAAGTTACTGAGTTACTTTTTTTTTTTTTCTAACAGCGGGGGTGGGATGGGGGATGGAACACCCTTACATAATGGCATCTGTTTTGTCCGTCTCCATCATTCTTATGAATTTAGCGCATTTTGTGTACAATACTTTAAACAAAACATACTTAAGTAAAATTACAGATTTTAAAAACTACTTCAAAAAGTAGAAGTACACAAAAAAAATCTACTCAATTACAGTAATGCGAGTAAATGTAATTCATTACTTTCCACCTCTGATTGTATGCGTGTTATCCGAGTATGCAGAGTATGGTTCGGTCTCATCGGGGTTAATGAAGTCCGAGAGGCCAATGACGGAGGGTGAGAAGTCCGGGGTGTGGATGCATTTTTCCTCCTTGCGACTTGCCGTAGAAGCTACGGCAAGCCGCGAGGGGGAAAAATGCATCCACACATGCGAAGTGCGCATGCAAGTGTTTAAGAGAACCCGGCATGAATGCTCGGTCACATTAACAAGAGTGTGGTAACGTTAATTGTAAGATGGCGGGCATATGCAAATATGTTACGGAGTGACGTATATCTGTAAGAGTAAAAATAGATTTGCTAACGACTCGTTTAGGCAAATGTGTGCCGACTTTTTTTTTAATAGACAAAAACTTCATTTATCGTGCACTGTCAGCGTCACAGATAGTTTATGTCCACATACAGCTACATGACACACTGCATGAAAGAAAATATTTGAAAAAGCATAATAGTGGCACTTTAAAGAGAGCTCATGTATTTACGTAGTTATTCCACTTACGCATGACATACGGGGCAGATGAGCTTTCCTTCATCCTCCATTCCATCTACAATTGAGTCGAAATATTTTTCTTCGTACTGCTGGCTTTTGTGGTATTCCTCAATGATGGTAAGCTCTTTAAAAATATATATATAAAAAAAAAAGCCAATGTTGTACATTAACAGAATACGTCACCTGCATTTTTCTCCCTAAACTAATCCAGGACTACCACATCTGTAGTGTATTTAACAGACTATTCACTTTCCATTGTCGTTATGCATTACCCTCATAAATCTTCAGGAATTCCTTTTTATTGTTATTGTCGGAGCACAAACAGATTACAGGTCTTTATCAGAGACGCACATGAGGTTATTCAGTGGTGTTCAAGTTTTTGATTTATTTTTTGTAGCTGACCACATCTTTTTGCATTTCACTGAATGTAGGTAGGCAGCGTCATCAACTTTTATGTCATTCTGTGAGTATGTTGCAGGCATGTAAGCCGGAGGTCATAGCTACTGAAATCCCGGATCAGACGACGACATGTCTACATTGATGACGCATACTTCAGGCAGAAAAAGTAAGGCCTGCTGAAAAAAAATGGAGCAGCATGAGGAATGGCAGTGAGATGACTGCACACTCCATTCACAGAAGATTGTAGCGTGCAGGCGTCAGGATCTCCACATAATCTCCTGCTACACTGATGCACTCATCCCAGCATTTCAAGTAAAAGGTTCACGGGACGCCGAACCTATGGCCGGACAGCTTGCTTCATGCTAGAACTCTGGCCTCCCAGGAACCCCTTTAATGGCCCAAACATGTGGAATTGGCATGGAGTGAGGTCAGAACTGTACAGGGATGTGGCGACAACTCCCAGTCGAGTTCCTGTGATGTGCAAGTGGTGTTCGTGAGTGATCATGTGTACAGTTCCCACAGACAAATGTGTCTCTTCTGCAAGCTGGTAACGTTTCCATAGTATTTCAAGGATCAGGCAATCCTGATAGTATTTAATCCATAGTATTTCAAGGATCAGGCAATCCACACGCAGAATGTTGACGTGAATGACTGCAGTGAACTGCACGAAGTGCAGTGAGCCACCTATGCCAGGATCATCATTCACGAACGTATGGGCTTCGTTAAGACATTTGCACCATAGAATTGTTTATTGCGGCAAAGATTTTCATTACCATATTGTGCTTGAAATATTCTGTAAACATCAATCGATTTTATGACTTCTTCCTCAAGAAATTTCAGACAGGGTGCCAGTCCATCGCAGGGCACACACACACATACATACATACACACACTCATTCACACACTATGGTCAATTTGGGAACGCCAATTAGCCTAATCTGCA
>JAQQZT010000017.1:7268994-7282526 GCA_030068275.1 Clarias platycephalus
ATTTTTACAACATTATTGTTGAAATACACAGTCCTGAAAAAGGGGCGTTTCTTTTTTTGCTGAGTATATATATAAAATTGCAACAGTCCGGGAGACATGGGAGAACAAAGAGACAGATACAGACAGAGAGTATGTCTATGAATTAATCATAGCCAATAGCCACAATTATATTAAAGTAAAATAAATTTTATTAAAATTATTACGGGACAAACAGAATACAATAAAATGCTGTCATACAATATTGTCAGCATTATCAAAAAGAAAACATACCCATAAAGAAAAGAATATAAGAACAACTACTATTATTATTATTATTATTATTAATAATAATAATAATAATAATAATAGGAGTAATAATAATAATAATAATAATAATAAAGAAAAACATGATACATCCTCACAAATCTTTCTTAGTGATGAAAAACAGGTAATGAAGTAATTCATAAACCAATCAAATAGGCTTTACTATTTCTCTATTTACAACAATGAATATGATATTTATGGATTTATATAAAGCCTGATAGGTGCATATCTGGTCAACAGGTTATTGTAACCATTAGACTAGGGTACATTGGAATTTTCAATAATACCTGCAGTAATGCATGCAAATAAGCAATTCAAACTTTTCAAATTTTTTTTTTTTTTTAGTTTTCATGTATTGTATTACTTTTCAGTGGCATCATTAAATTGTCTTTGCCGTGCGCCCCCTAGAGGCAGTCCACACATCTGCAAATCTGGGCATATTTGGGGATGATGTACTGTAACTACAAAATTTGTTGTAGCCCCTCAGATAAAGTGTTGAGTTAGCTAGCCAGTGCTGAAGAATGAGCTCATGTTTAAATAGATGTAGGTTTATATATATTTAAATATAAATAAACCTATCTTTTATATTTTTGTGAATATTTTATGAATAACAGTTATGTCTACGACCAGGTAAGGGTTACTGAAGATGAATGAAGTAATTAGATGTTTTGTATAAAATACAATGTAATGTTATCGTGTTAATTAGAAAACCATAGTACCTCTTTATGAAACAAGGCAGATAAAGCAGAATAACACTCACTCACTCAGCGTCATTACCGCTTTAACCTGTATTCAGGGTCGCGGGGACCTGGAGCCTATCCCAAGAGACTTAGTGCACGAGGCAGGGTACACCCTGGACAGGGTGCCAATCCATCGCAGGGCACACAGACATACACAGACACAGATAATCCAATCTTTATGTCCCTAGCAGATTTAAGCTTTGTTTCTGATTAGTTTTACTACATTTGGGTTTCTTAAGGACACCAAGCTGATTATACCCAATCCTGTGAGTTCTCGTCAGGTTGTGCGTGTGGAAAAGCGATTATTTCCCCTATTTAACATAGCTGTTATTTCTACTGTTGATTTTTTTTAATGATGCAACTTCACCAGGGGTTTAAGTGATCTCCCATCATGCTCATTCATAATGTTTGCAGGCCACGTTTCATGGACAAGGGGTGGTGACACCATGAGCTAACGCACTTGTTGGCACCACTGGACTTAAAATGTAAATTCTATAGTCTGTGGAGCAGCTTAGGGATGGATGATACCTGTGATTGATTTACGTCTGGTTTTATGGATCAAGACCATGCCAGGACAAAGCTTAGAAAAAATTTCCATTAAACAGTTCAACAGGAAGTAACAGAACCACTGACTGGCTAAATCATTTACAGATAGTTAATGTCCTACAAACCATTTTTATCATCTCACTGTCTCTAGTAGGTCATGTGGTAGTCAAGTCCCTTTATGCAGATCAATGTCCTTACGTTACTGTATTAGTTTTAGTAGGTTATCAGCACAGTTTGCTTTTGCACCCTTCACCGGTTAGATATTAATAGATCAGACTTTGCATTTCTCAGCTGGTCAAAGAGTCAGAGTGTGTGATCTGTAGAGAACGAAACGGGAGCGCAAACGTGGAAAAAACGTAAACACAGCACTCCACCTGCGTCACGGCAGCGCATATTGGTGAGAAAACAAGTCACTTGATTGCTCTTGGTGACAAAAGGGCCAATCTCCTTTTCCGTTGTGTCTGTTTCTCAGATATACACTAGTTCAGTTTCAATGCTGTTTAATCAAATGTGACCCACTTGCAGAAAATGCTAACGTGTCGTTTTCGTTCGGGTGGATATGACCACAATAGTCTTACTTGGGGGGAAAATATTAACAAGCGGTGAGGTGCTGAGAGCATCGGGTGTGCTTTTTGGATCTTTCATCACGACACACGTACCTCAGATGCACCCACAACGTACTGTTTAATCCTGTGTGTCGGTTATTGCCTTTTAATTGTGGTGATTTTTAAAGGGTTCAAAAGATAAACACAATCACATACAATATGTGGCGCAGTGGTAAAGTACTTGCCTTGTCATCTGGAGATCGCGAGTTCGATTCCCGGGTGATGCTGTAGCCTCTCGCAGCCGGAGGCCTAGAGACAGCTGATTGGCCGAGCTCTCTCAGAGGGGAGGGATGAGAGGTACTTAGTGCTCCCACATTAATCACGGCTCTACAGCCAATCAGGGGTGTCTGTGAGCTCGCGCACGTGGAAGGAGCGGATAGCGCTGTCCTCCTAGTGTGTTATGTCGACCCCAACACTGTGTGAGCAGTTTGAAAAGATGTGGTCGGCTTGTGTCACGTGGTTCGAAGGAAACAGGAATCATGAACACTTCAATGATCACAACAATCATGACTTTTTAAGGTAACTAATTACATTACAAAATTACTGTCATTAAAATGTAATCAGTTACATTTAGAGTACTTTTTAATTGCAGAAAATAAAAACTCCTTTGTGATTCCTTATGCACGTTGTTTTAGTCAAGACCTTTATAATTATTCTCCTATCATCACTCAGCGAAGTTTGAACTACAAGCTACTAATACCCCTATCTCACCTACGCCGTTTCGCGCGGTGGCCGTAAGTACGGTTTCTTATGATTCACTGCGAGTTTTGGCGCTGTAATTACGTTTCCATCTTTCCACACGGCGGTCCTCGCGGAAGTTTGCGGACCTTGCAGAACTTCGCGGAACTTTGTGGATTGTTGGCCGATCACTCGCCGCGGCTCTGCTTCTCACTGCGAGTCAAACCGCATGGGTGAGATAGGGGTATAACAGCAGGAATAACAAAGGGGGGCAGGTTATTGGGGGTGGGGCTTGTAGGACGACTTTCACACACATACTGAATGCAACGGAATGACTGCTGTCTGGCTCATGGATTACATAAATTGTCTGAATAACGGATTACATTTTTGAAAATATAACTAAATAACTGAGTACTTAAATGGCGGACCTAACGCATAGATTACTCATTACATCAAAAGAGTAATCCAAGTAACTCTACTTTGTAATGCGTTACATCCAACACTGATCATGAAATACAAATGTACGTTGCTCTGGATAAGGGAATCTGCCAAATGCTTATATGAAAATCTCGCATTTAGCTCGGATAATAAGACTGAGGAAACATCACCAGGAGTGTTGAACGACAAGTTTCATTATAAAAAGCTTCCAGATGGAAATTTGGATAAAACCAAAGTTGAGTGCTCGAGCTACCTTAAAGGGGAAGTATTTTTACAAGAATACATTAAATGTAAGGGTTTGAGCTCGCCGTCGGTGGGTTATCACACCCATGCTACCCAGCCATGTCATTTGTTAAATGTTAATGTTTAAGGTATTATAAAATTTATAATAATATGTTTCCTCTAACCAGTTTGTCATGCATTTCTTTATTCCAACATTGCACGTTTATAATACAAGTAAATCTGAGTATTTTAAAATTGTTATTAAACATGTTTTATTGCAGTCTATAACTTTGGTTAACTAGATTAAAACAAATTTTTTTAATCGATTGACAGCCCTACTGTTGATGTAAGTGGCATGCTGAGCTAAGTGCTAGTATTACTAAGTATTACTAATAAGTCACCATATGCGAAGAAATGGAGGTGAGGCCTTCCCTCACTTCCTCTCTCTGCACGTGAGTGTATGATGGGTGGAAGTGGGTCAGGAACAAAAGGGCCAATCTGCCGCTGCTCATGTTGAGAGTCAGCACATGGAGAGGAATGAAAAACATAATGGTGATGACTGGGGTGGTGGGGGAGGTCCGTCTCTCGTGCGTCGGTTTGAAACTGTACTCGTTAACTCCTCACGAGTATGCACGCGCACTCACGCCCCCAAACCTAATTTCACCTTGTGTAAAACACATATCCAAAGCATTACTATAATTTACCTCGTTTTTTTTTTTTTTTGTGTGGGTCACACAAACAGCATGGGGGCAGTCGTGTTGTCAGGAGAGACGTAATCGCCGGTGCTTCCGGCTGAATTTGGGCTCCCCTATAAAAATCATGTGCTTCGGTCTGTGTGTATATGCAAGAGACGGGGATGGAGTTGGAGTTGTTTGCTGGTATACTGGGTTTGAGATGCAGAACTGTAAAAATGTAGGAGGTGATACTGGGACAGGAACTGGATACCAGCGTCTGGCTTGAGCTGTGAGTAGCATATTGTGTTCATATGTGTGTTTAGAGGTACAGGAGTGATGCTACCTTGGATATTTTCGTAAAGCAAGGAATTGACTAATACTGTAGATGGCATTTTTTTGAGTCAACATGGTTGCATTGAGAGTTGAGAGACACTGCTTAAGTCAGTTTAGGTTTTAGGGCGCTTTGTGAGACACTAAAGTCCATTTGTGTTACATTAACTATATAGGCTACTATTAGTTAATACATACTGTTTATTGCCTTATACATAAGATCCTACTAGAGCCGAATAACCTTACTTGCATTTTATCACAGATCTACATACTGTATGTGGTTCCCCCTGGTGGTCATAATGCATGGACTTCGAGCTCAGCCATGAGAGTGCAATGTGTGTCTGCAGTGTTAAAATTTGTCTGATGATGTTTGTCTGATAAAAATGTTACAAATGACTTTAAGAATTAAATGCAAACTTTCAGTTATTTAAGAAGAAAGCCATATTTAAGGAAACTACTCATAGTTTAATTAACAGTTGCTCTTCTTGACTGTTTGTTTAGCTAGTTACTGTAGCTAGCTAATTTCCTAGGTCTTATTCACTAGCTGGTTAGTTAATGGGGTTACCATACGTTAATAGTATTAGCATGTCTCTATATGGTTAGAGATGTTCTTGTAATGTTATGTTGAGTCTGGTTCCTCACGTTTTCTTCAAATTGCACTCTCAGGGAGTTTTTCCTTGCCATCGTCTCTCTCTCGGCTTGCTCACTGGGACTGATCTGATCATTTTGATTTCTACATATTTCCTCACACATTTCATACTTTTTAAAATTCCGTAAAGCTGCTTTGCGTCAATTACCATTGTTAAAAGTGCTATATAAATCAAACTAAAATGTTTTTATCAAATGTTTGATCAAGCTAAATATTTTTGTAGTTTCTAAGCCAGAAGAACAATATATTATTCTACATTCTACACAAAATGACTTCCCGTAGTTGTGTCAATTCAATTCAATTCAATTTTATTTGTATAGCGATTTTTACAATTGTCGTTGTCGCAAAGCAGCTTTACACAATCAAAAGAATGATGGAAGTTTGTATGAAATGTGACTATGAATCAAAATGATAAGATCGTCCCTAATGAGCAAGCCAAGGGCAAGGAAAAACTCTAGACAGCACTTTCAGAGCAACCTGATGCCAAAAAAACATTAGTGTGACTTTGAACAAAGACAACATGCTTTTTTTTTTTTTTTTTTGCAATTGCTAAAAAAAGTGCGGAATTATAACATTAGGAAAAAATGGCATTGAAGCACTTACACATTTACAGTCATCAAGAATGCCAAATGCCCAAAAAAAGAAATGCCCTTAAGACACTACCAACCCACCTCCTTCCCCTGCTAACCAGTGTTTCATTGCCTGCATTTGCATACTGGAAGCGGATAGGCTCTTATATTTCATGATGCGTTAACACTTACCTGTGTTCAAAAAGATTAAAAGTTTCTGGTGATATTTTTAGCATTTTTAGGTTTCTGACCTTCATGCACTCATCTGAGTTGCTCAGATATACAGTATGTGAAAAAAGAGGAGTTGTTGATGCTTAAGTATCTGGGCTCATCTTTGCTTTGGAGCTTTTCTGATTTCCGTAAAATGAAGTTACATGTATTTCCAAACTGCTTGTCACTCCTCAGACACCCATCTGCCGGTCAGGCTTGGAGAAATGGTCCGATCCGATGTACCCATTGCCAGAACCGTCTACGGAGGAGGTGCATATGTTTGACTTGGACTGCTTTCTGTCAGACATCTCAGACACTCTCTTCACCATGACCCAGAAGCCAAACCCTTGGAATGAGGAACGCCAGAACAGTGAGTACCATAAGGCCAAAGGGCTGTCAAATTTAAGATCAGAGATAGAAAGTGATGTGAAATAAATGTGATGCTTGTTCTTTCATTTAACAATGAGCTTTGTGCTTTAATGCTTTTGGACATGAGTAATTTGCAAAGGTTGGAAAGGATTCAGCAGTGTGGTGATGTTGTGTCTCAAGTGATTCCTATATGGTTGGTTCATTTTGAGTAGATTTATAATTAGCTAGATAGATTTTATAGATCAAATTGTGATTTAAAAAAAAATGAGAAAATGTAATGCATGTCAAGATTCCATTCTGATCCCAGTAACAGGAGATATCACAGTGATTGTCAAAAAGGAAAGGGAATTACTGCAAACTGAAATTAAACTACATTGTGCTTCGTAGCCCCATTTATTCATTCCAATTATTCATTATTCTACAGTCCCACCCATCCGACAATCATTTGTTGAGTAACCATTCTCTCATATTTCTTATTTTATTTAAAAATATGAAATACTCTGTCTTTGCTAAATCGTAAAACATGTAGCCGGTCTTGTACATATTCAGGTGTCCTAGCCTATGGAGCAAGCGTGCATGTTTTCAGAGGCGTTGCTTAGCAGAGAGCACTTGTTTCAGCAAACTTCAGTCAAAATCGCTGACTAGAGAAGATGAATATGATATGCAATCCACACACATACAGTTCTGTGCAAAGGTCTTGATCCACCCCTCATTTCTTCATATTTTGCTTCCAAAGAGGCAGATTTTCTTGTATATTTTAATGTAGTATTGAGGCAAGTTTTTGGCTTTAATTTTCAGTCCAGTCCTTGTACCTGAGCAGTTTTTTTTGGTTGATGTTGTTGTTGTTTAGTGATCAGTATACTAGTGATGCTGAATGCTGAGTGGTTGGACCAGAAGAGAGGGGAAATGAGGTTGCTGCTGAGGTTGCTCCATAAACAAGCAATTTAAACAAATTAAATTGTGTCTTTAGGCACTTTGCAGCCTTTGTTCTCATTTCTTTCATTCAATATGCATCATTTAATTAAATTTAATTGAATATGAAAACTTTTTTTACACTTTACTGTAATAAATAACCAAGTGATGTAAAATTCATTCAGGAAGACATAGCTCCCCTAAAAACAGGGAAGTATGTATGAATAAAAGAGCATGTATGCACATCCACACCCACCCACCCACACATACACACACACATGCCAACATCCATGTTGTAATAAATGCTCTTACTCTGTCAGCCTACACCAGCAACGCTGATATGATCCAGCCTGGTTTGACTCCACTTCAGCCCAGCTTGGACGATCTCATGGACATCCCTGGTAATGTATTAAAGTATTAATATAATACTTATTTAATAATTATGCCATTTTCAGTGTATACTTCCAAACTATTAGTATGAATAAAAAAAAAATAAAAAAAAAAAATATATATATATATATATATATATATATATATACACAGCTCAACTACACAATATACTAATCATTCTCTGTAATATTTGAAATGTTTCTGCACTGCTCCGAGACATCACCATAAGAGATCCAGACCTTAGTATTTGTGGTATTGTTTTAGTGTTTTTATATGTGTCTATATTTTTTATGGTAACCACTGAGTGCTTGTTTTTTTTTTTTTTTTCCTTCGGTCTTGTTCAGTTAAAATGTAGACACTAGAAAAAGTTTACAATTTCACAATTTCTTACAGAAACTACTTTATATGAAATAGTGATATTTCCTTTGAGTCCGAGTTTTAATACACAGGAACATGAACTGCAATATTTCACTTAAATAATTGAAACACAATGTATGGAAGAATGAAAGGAAAATGATAGAGATCAGGAATTAGCTATTTATTATTTTTATGATTTTACTACGTATGAACCGTAACACATTTCTACAAAATTAACCTCATGGAAACTTTGATCCTGGTTACAGCCTTGACCTGATTTATTTCAGGTTTGTATTATGCTTTTAAAAACATTTATGAGTCGAAATATTCTTTGCATATATAAACAATACTTAGTTATTCATCTTTTAATATTAAGTAATAATTCAGTGTCTTTAGTGAAATGGAATGTAATTATTACCAATATGATTTCCAATAACAGCACATTACACAATAACTTATACAGAAAAATGCGTTGTTCAAATCAAACTAGGACTTTTCACAATAACAGAACAAAGTTATGAGAGTAAAAATATCTTCTACACTAATGTACTTATCCCAGCGTTTCACTAGCGCTTGGATACCATCAAGGTAGAAAGTTTTCTTGGTGATCCGAGGAGCTCCTTTAATGAGCCAAATACGTGGAAATTGATTGGAAGGTCAGGACTGCTTGGAGGATGCGTTAATAACTCCCAGCTGAGTTCCAGTAATGTGCAAGTGGTGTTCCTGAATAACTGAATACAGTTCCTACAGACAGATGCGTCTCTTCCACAAGTTGGCAACGCGTTATCTGTCGATTTTCAAGGGAAAAAGTTCCACTCACTGAATGCTGACGGGAATGACCGCAGTGGGCTCCAAGCCACCTCGGCCAATATCGTCGGTCATGGGCGTACAGGGTTCTTGCACAATTCGTCACTGTACCGTACTTGAAGTCTTCTGTAATTATCAATCGGTTTTACGGCTTCATTCACCAGAAATATTATAACAAGTCCTGGTTTGACTTGAATGCCCCTCGTACATATTTTCTCTATGTTGTGAAAAAAATGTATAACAACTATAGCAGATATAACAAGTAGTTCATTCACCAGACTCATTTTCTCTCTCTTTTGAAGTTACTAAGACAATAAATGCAGCTTGTCATGTTCTTGGAAAGAAGGAGAAAAACCCATGAAGAACCCATCCCCTTTATTCTCAAATGCACACATTTTAATCATGTTCATATTGAACAATACATGTTCCTATATATATATATATATATATATATATATATATATATATATATATATATATAAGTTGACGTTATAGAAACGATAAGAAGTGGCTTAATATAAACCAAGCTGCTATAACTACAGTCAGAGAAAATTCATTAACATCTCCAGACCAATAAGCACAACTTTAACAGATAACCAATTCATTAAAGAAAATAAATCACTTTCTAATTTTTTTTTCTAATTTTAATTGCTTGTCATAGGTATATTGCAAATAGTGAATGTACTGGACAATAGTGAAATAAAGATCATGCAATAGTCATTTGGGCTGTTAGAAAAGCATAAGCTTGTTTATTAATGCCATCTTTTATGTTATGTTTGACTAAAAATGGCTATTAATATTGGTTCTGAAGAACTTTTAGGGAAGTGCACAAGTTCACATCATGTTGTCCGGACACTTACTCATCAAAAAAGTCTCTTCGTAAATTATCCATCTTAAACATCAAAGAGCTTTTAATCATATGTTCGTATTTACCATGATTATTTTTCAAATATTTTTTACAATGTATTTATTTAATAGTTTTCCTATAGCTTTCTCTATATATAGGTTACACTGAGGGTTAGGTGCAGGTCAGAGGTCATCTGGAATGAAATGTGGAAGTTGAAGGGGATGTGGTAAATCCTGAATGGCCATCTTAAGGGGGCCACTACAGGAAGAGAAAAAGAGAGGCAGCAGTTTATCCGAGTGCAGATCCGACTGCTGGAACTTTCTCCCTGTTTAAACTATCCTTATACAAGTGTAGGCTTGAGATATTTAAGTCTTAAATCACAAAGCCAAAGTCATGCAGTTGATCTCTCTCGAGCTAAACCCAAAGATGATTTTTTATAGAAATTAGAAATGTGATTTAATTAAACCTCAAATATTCCAACTTTTAAGGTATTAAGTCAATACAATATACAGCGTTGGCCAAAAGTATTGAAACAAATGTGAATTTCAATGCTTTAATAATATTACTAAAAAAATATATATTTAAAATAATGACAGTTAAGATAATAAGAATAATTAGTTTTTCTTATTTTACAACAATGTTAAAAAATTACTACAAAACAATCAATATTTATCACAAGTCCTGCGTCAAAACCTGGTGGATCTGGCAGCGATCTGTAGTACTCTTGCTCAATCCATGCTTGCTTGATTGCTTCATGAACATCGAGTACAGAAATTTGTCCCAGATTGCCGCAATTCACTTTTTTTTTCTTTCTACTTTATATGAAATAATTATATTTGCTTTGAGCCCGAACATGCCCCGCCCCAAAAAACGGCTTCAGAAAGTAAAAGTCCTGCGACATCCTGTTTTTTTAATCGATTACAGCTCAACTCTTTAGCTTCAACTTTTTAGTCTTAATTCACCTTGTGTTAACTCGTTTTTTTAAGACATAATTGTGAAATATTTTTTTTCCTTATGTTTTAGATACGTCTGCTTGTATTTTGTCTTGATGTAGTAATTGGTGGATTTTTTTGTCTTGATATACGAGACTTGATATACGAGTACTGTAGTACGTATACGCTTTGTCTGCCTAGTGTCACCTGATTACAACTGAGCCAATGGTTCTTCTCTCTTTTGCGCTGTGGGATTGTCACTAACCTCCGTTTACTATAACACATAAGTGTGAGTCCAAGTGTAGTGACTGTTCTTTAGTAACTGTACTGATTTAAGTTAAAAAGGCTTTAGCAGTGCGGGGGATCAATCTGTTTAGAGGAGTGAATCCATTTGTGTGTGTGTGTGTGAGAAAGTCGTCTTACACAGTAACCCCACTCCTCCTGCTTCTTGTCTAACACGAGTTCTTTATAAATGTAAAGTGCAGGTTTATTTGTTTTATTTTTACTTTATATTTTGTATGCATTTTTTTTGTTTAATATTTTTAGGTTGTGGAACAAATCATCAGAGTTTCCATTATTTCTAATGAGGAAAATTTGCTTTGATATGCAAGTGTTTTGATATACGAGCATGCTTCCAGACCGAATTATGCTCGCAATCCGTGGTTTAACTGTACTGGCTAATAGACGAACAAATTACCATGTGCATGTATCAACTTTAGACCATTAATTGGTGTTTAGCCATAAATTATGAAATTCTGATATTGATGTTGTTGTTTTTGTTGTTGCAGACATATTTGCAAGCTACCGTGGTTATCCTCTGGTACAGTCTGGTTACTCTGACTATGATTTATTCGAGAGTTTTTCCAACTCACTTTTCCCCCCAACTCCATCCACTGTGATTAATACACCCCAGATACACACAGGATCTCAACTTACACAGGTGCACAGTTAAATTAAAAACAAATACACAATCACTAACTGCTATTTTCGCTGTTCAAAATACAATGTAACTGATAATTCTGTCATCTCCAGCCCAATATGACGGTTGAAAGCCTGCCCCAGCCCTCCTCATCACCAACCTTAACCTGCCCAGGATATCCACACCGACCTTTGACCTCTGAGATGTCCTTTGATACCAGCAGAACGACCCCCAACCCCAAGTTCAAGAGTCATTTAGAGTACAGCGAGTTCCATCACTCCCCAGCCATCCTCCCCGGCATGGACTCATACCCACAGTCCTACAGTGTCCCAAGCATTGAAGTTGGACCGTCAAACATATCTTCTGCCTCTATGCCTCAGGAGAACCCCTACATCTACTCAAGCAGTTGCCTGAAATACAGACACGCTTCAGGGAGCCAATCAGGGAGCAGCGTCGTTACCACACCCACTGTCATTACGCATACGGGATCCATGAATGTCTTAGCACAAGATCCACAAGAGGGCCACAGCTATGCTATGCTAGAAATGCTGGACTACCAGCAGTCTTCTGTGGCTCCACCTTTGTCTAGCCAAAGCCACCGCTTCTCTGTGCCACAGCAGTTAGCTGTGGGTTCAGGTAGAGGGAAGCACAAGCAAAAAATGGGTGGGGCTAGAGGGTTTTCCATGGCGACAGCGGCGAATGCTTCTGTAGCTCCACCCACACAGACTAGCTGCCTGGCTAAGCTCTTATCCACCAGCTCTCAAGAACGTATGCCATTTAGATAATATATATTCACTAACTTATACATTTTTATTGCATGTTCTTAAATCTCCATGTTTCACTGTTTTTACTGTTTCTTTTAGGAAAGCCTGCAGTAGGTTTCGATCCTCCCTTTGTTGGGCTGAAATCCCATAGACCAACTTCTCCCATCTTAGCAGTATGTAACCCTATTAAGTCATGTAATGATCTTATAAAATTCAGATTTCATATACAGCCATGTTCAACTTCTACATTTTATTCTAGGTACTTAGTTTTGCCCACATGTGTTTTTTTCTTGTTCTTTTGGGCTTCATTCTCGTGGAATGCATAATGACACATTGAAAAAAAGTTATACAAACAGTTACAAACAGATGTATCAGATGTTTATGCAGAATTCTAGCATTTTAAGAACCCTTAAAATGTCATGTTGCTAACAGTAGAGCTTCCTTTTTGTGACCAGCAGTCCACCAGCAGTATGCCTGTGAACCAAAGAGGTTCAAGGGTATCCCAGCATCCCACTTGGCCCCCTGCTGAAGTGCCGCTCCAGTGCCAGATGCCCATGATGGTACATTCCAACATCTCTCACAGCTCTAGCATCTCATCCCTCCTTATCCCCAAGACTGAGAAACTCTCCCCTATCCAAATCCACGCACCAGAGAGGACAAGTCTAACAGGTACACTCATACCACTCCCATCATAAATGACTATCTGCCTCTGTCTATTTAATCATTGTTGCTTCTTCAATGTCAGTAAGTTTTTCAGGAAATTTTGGCCCGACATCCCCAACGATCTCGCCAGAGAAAACATCTGATTCATCACACATCTTATCTGGAATAACCAAGACAGAACCCAATAGGGTAAGCTCATTCACCAACACACGGCCATACAGTATGAATCACATATGAAAGGTTTGACAGCAGAACACGATAAATGCCATTTTTGGTCTATTTCACATTTTGGCAAATTTGTTTTACCTGATACACAAGGTGGCGGCACGGTGGTGTAGTGGTTAGCATTGTCGCCTTGCACCTCCAGGTTCCGGGCTCGATTCCCGTCTCTCTGTGTATGGAGTTTGCATGTTCTCCCTGTGCTTGGTGGGTTCCCTCTTGGTACTCCGGTTTCCTCCCACAAACCAAAGACCTGCAGATTAGGCTAATTGGCCTTCCCAAATTGCCTGTAGTGAGTGAGTGAGTCTGTGAGTGTGTGTGCCCTGCGATGGATTGGCACCCTGTCCAGGGTGTACCCTGCCTCATGCCCTAAGCCTCCTGGGATAGGC
>JAQQZT010000017.1:7294148-7306060 GCA_030068275.1 Clarias platycephalus
AATTTATTATTGTAATTTTACATAAAGTTATACGTAATTTACAAAAACAGAAAAAACAGTAAAAATAATATGGTATTTTCGACTTAGTAATTTACATATAATGTCTGTAATTTTACAGAGATTTGTATGTAGTTTTTAAAAAAAGGAGAACTACTAAGTTATTTTCCGTAAAATTAGGACTTTTTTTTACAGTGAGGATAAAGCAGTATAGAAGATGAAGATGAGGTATTTAACACGTATGGAAATAACACATATGGCATTAGGTAAATAAGTAACAAGATATACAGTATATATTATATTATAATATTATAAAGAAATGAAGCGGCACGGTGGTGTAGTGGTTAGCACTGTGGCCTCGCACATTCAGGGTCGAGGGTTTGATTCCCAGCTTGGGTCAGTGTGTGTTGAGTTTGCATATTCTCCCCATGCTTGGTGGGTTTTCTCTGGATCTTCCAGTTTCCTCCCACGGTCCTAAGACATGCAGATTAGGCAAATTGCCCGTAGTGTGTGTGCCCTGTGATGAATTGCCACCCTGTCCAGGGTGTACCCCACCTTGTGCTTAAAGTCTCCTGGGATAGGCTCCAGGCACTCACAGGATAAGCAGTATAGAAGATTAATGAATGAATGGGTGGCACAAAACTTTTGCACAGTACTGTATAAACATACTGTAATAAACTAAGTATGGAAATGTTTTGGATGATGTTTTGCTTAAAAGCGTGTGTGGTCTTTGCTTTGCTCTTGTGGAAAGACATTCCTTCTCATATTGAAGTAGAGATTTGTGCTCAATCAAGCAACAAAAACATATATATATATAAAAACAGACACTGACTTCTAGCGAGGAGAGGAGACCTGTTGTGCAGACGGCATTCCAGTTTTTCACAAAGGTGTTCAGTGAGGTTAAGGTCCGGCTTCTGTTCAGGATACTTGAGTTCTTCTACTCCAACCGTGTCTATGTTGAGATTGATTTGTGCACAGGAGCATTGTCACGCTGCAACAGGCTTGGGCCGCGTACTGTACAGTAGTTCCAGTGAAGGACATGAAACTGAGAAAGACATTCGAGACAGTTATATGACTCAGGTGTTGTGAACACAGTTAGGTGTAATACGTAGTCAGGCGTCCACATACTTTTGGCCACACAGTGGATCTTTTCGTTCTTCTTGTGTTATAAAGTATTGCTTGTTTTTTAATTAAATGTGATGTTTGTGGTTAGGAAATGATCATTGCTCTCACATTTGAACTGAAAAAAAAAAAAAAAAAGAATTAATTGGTTGTTTATATGCACAGTGGTTATGAAGCTATTGACTGTTTTTACTGAGCTCAACTTTATTAGCAAGCACAGCTTTCTGTTTGGAATATGAAGTAGCCATTGCTTTTAGGCTCTCAGAGGAGCAGTTGTACATTTTTATAAGATCGTACTATAAAATAGAAATTCATACACAGAGTCAACCAAACAAAGTAATATACATTCAGGAAAAGAAAAATAGTATATTATATTAATACAATATTAAGAATATTATCATAATAATATGATCATATATATCAATATACTGTATACATTTTGTATTTAAATATTTTAAGTTTTTATTATTATTATTATACAAGTTATTATTATTTAGTGTGTATACATTTTCACTTTATGCTTTATATACAGCTTTATGGATGTGACTTTCAGAGTCACATTGATGGAACATAAGTCCGAATAAGCTCTATATAGACTATATAAAGAAGACGCTGAATAGTGAATTTCACATGAAACTATTGTAATAGTAATTATGAAAAACCCAGCTATGATATGATTAAATCAGTCATTATTGCTGACAATTTTTACAGGTCCTTTTTTTTTTTCTTTTTTCTATTTTCACTTTGTAGTTTTCATCAGTGTTGTGCCTCTTTGTGTTTTATGAAGGTCAGCATTGGACTTTACTGTTTAAATTATTAGTCAACATAAGCAGATGTAGTTTCCTGGTATTTTTAGTGTATCATGGTTTGGCCAGAACTCTATGAGTTTTTTCCAGTGCATTACATTAATGGCACTAGTCACAAATTTAGTAACACAATTACAATAATTTCAGCTGTTAGCAGAATTCCAACAGAAAAATTAACTAAATATAACATGAAGATGCATTGGGTCACAGAAAACAAATCAACAGTGGAGTGGTGTGATGGTGTTAACACCCCATGGTAGTTAAGCAAATTAACAATACTAGCAAATGTTATTTATTTATTTATTTATTTATTTATACGACTTTTTGGTTGTCTGTTTGCAAAAATATTGAATGTTGTAAACCACTTGTGTTATGTTTAAAGAAGATGATTAGAGCCACAATAAAAAATAAATTATTTCTTTTTTAAATTCAGAATTGCAAGTTAAAAGTCAGAATTCCTACTTTTAACTAAGAATTCTGGCTTTAATCTCAGAAGTCTGACTCAAATCCCAGAATTTTGTTTTTGCCTCTGACTCTAATCTGAGATTTCGGACTTTAAACCCAGCAGTCTAAATTAAAAATTCTGCCCCATCCTGTCTTTTTTGTCATAATTCTGACTCTCTTTTCAGATTTCGGATTTTAAACTAAAGAATTCTGAGAGAAAAAGTCAGAACGCAAATATTTTTTAAATCTCTTAAAACATAGCTTGTATTTTTATAAATGAGTCTTACACTGGAAGGGCGGCACAGTGGCTTAGTGGTTATCACTCTCGCCTTGCACCTCCTGGGTCTGGGGTCAGTTCCCGCCTCTGGCCTGTGTGCATGGAGTCTGCATGTTCTCTCCGTGCTTGGTGAGTTTCCTGAGACCTGCAGATTAGGCTAATTGCCGTTCCCAAATTGCCTTAGTGTGTGTGCTCTTTGATGGATTGGCACCACGTCCAGGGTGTATCCCACCTCGTGCCCTAAGTCTCCTGGGATAGGCTCCAGGCTCCCCGTGACCCTGTACACAGTAAAGCGGTATACACAATGAGTGAGAGAGAGTGAGCGAGTGTGTGTTCTACTGGAGACTTCTTCTAAAAACCAATTTTTTCATTGTTACTGTGAGTGCCATTATAGCAATGAGAACATAACAAGCACATGAATAAGTAATATAGTAATATATTACTTAGTAACATAACACGTGATTTGTCTGCAGTCTTGCGTAGTTTTAGGTTCTAGGTTAATGTTTTGAGACGTCCTCTTTCATCAAAGCTCACACCAGTGAAGTTCACAGCTTGACGGGTAATTGCCTGGAGCTCCTGTTTGCCTGAAGCAGTCGCAGTCGCTGGGTTGGTGATCACCAGCCAATGTAAACACGAGCGCAGTGGCCGAGTCGCCATTTAAAGTGTATGAAGGATACCAGAATGGGTTAGATATGATTTGGATGTGCACACTTGAGCTTGTTGTGGTCGAGCTGCTTATCTACTGTTTATTGTCTTACATTCTGCAGAGATATTAAGTTATCCTGATGTTGGTCGTGTTGTATGGTTGTGTAGTCGCTGCAATGCGTTGTGTGTCTAACACTACGTGCACATTTTGATATATTGTAATTCCCTGTTTTGTGTGTATAGTGATGGGATGACAATTAGGGAGCAAATTAGGAAATAGAAGACAATGTAGAGATGAAAAAGTGAAAGCGGAGTTTTATTGGAGGAAAAACATTTTTATGGGAAGGCGGGGCCTTTTCTTTCAAATTGCACTTTTCACAATTGAGATTGAATCAAAATGGCAGTTTTTTTGGCTCACCCTTCCCCTTTTCATTCTCTCTCTCTCTCTCTCTCTCTCTCTCTCTCTCACCCGTTCTCTTTTTGTCCTGCTCTTAGAGGCTATGTTTTCATCAATTCATTCCTCCCCTCTCTCCTCCTGCTGCCCCTCCTGCTCTAGTTCTCTGATCCTGTCAGCTCTCTGAAGGATGCACATCATCACTGGGGGATATTCTGTGTGTCCCCCCTCCCATTTCTCTCGTGTGCTAGTGTGTGCTTTGCAGCAGAACAAATAAACAGACAATAAAGAATGACCAACAGGGTAGCCCCGGTGTTCTAGCATATGTCTCTTCTTTAAACAGTTCAACTGAACGTGTGTTTAAACACTAAACAGGAATGTTCACAGCTATTGAGCTCACGCTCTCCTCTCTCTCTCTCTCTCTCTCTTTGCTTTAGTAGAGCATATATACTTCAAAGGGGCAATATTTAAACCTAAAAGGATTTGGGGTTTCAATTTGAGATAATTTTAGCACAATGCATGCACAACACTTATTTCTTTTTTGGGATCAGTTTTTTATTAGTTTTACATAGAAAGGGTCATATACAATTCTATACAATCTCAATATGATCCTCCGCACCCCTTCAAACGTCCACCCGCCCGCACCCCCCAGCGGTCCCCCAAGTCCAGGCCAACTTATAATAAAATTGCAATCAAACAAAATAAAATACATATAATAATAATAATAATATAAAATAAAAATAAATGAATACAAAATACAGATATAGATATTATATGTGCAATATAACAGACTTAGGATAAGTAGAGTAACACATAAATCATCAGAGGTTTACAATTTCAAATTATACCCCATCTACCATCTTCATTTATTTTATTTATTACAATTATTTTTATTATTATTATTAGTATTATAATTATTATTATTGAATTCGCTATTTAATCAGCTCACCAGAGGATGGAATACCGGTCGCTGATTAAAATATGCTACAGTACATAGCTGACTAAAATCCAAGTAACAATTTCTAGCTCCTTTTAACTACAGTTTTAATTGTAGAGCAACTTCTAACTCAACAAATCCAAACACACATGGCCAAAAATCTGGCTCTATAGATAAAAATACCATATATAAAATTTGATAATTTACTTTAAATTTCAGAATTAAAAACTAACAATAGAAGATTGACCAAAATCAGACCTCATTCTTTTTCTTTGATGTATCTGAAAGCATAGAACAATCACGGCATTAAAGGAGGAAATCAACTCTGTAAACAACCTGGAACAACGTCGGATGTTCTTGTATTCAGCCAGAGGCCGTCAATTTGTGTATTTTCTGTAATTTTATAATGTCAAATTATTTTTTTTTGGTGACGACAAACAAAGGCACACGGTATGTCCTCTATACAACTAGAAATACAGCAATTTTGATATGATGTGCATTATTATTTTTTTTAATCTAACCCAAAACAGCATTTTCTAAAGAAAAAAAAACGAATAACTAGACTGTCTGCACCTAGAAGCTGAAGGCTGCTCAGCTGCCTAAAAAGAAAAAAAAAATCCTGCAAATGCTGCATAAACAACTGCCGCCTGCTTATGGAGCAGCCGCCTGATTCGAACGCAGTGCAGTGATCAGGTACATGAGAGCGTCATACTCTAGCGGACACTGAGTCTCGCATTAGACGAGAGTGCTGGTAATCGAAAGCAATGTGAAATACGTTTTTTTTTTTTGCTGTGATTGACAGGAGGAAAATGAAAGGAGAGAGAGAGTGAGGAGTGAGAGAGAGAATGAGAGGCGACTCCTCAGTGATAGGATCCAGATCGATCTCTACTGTAGGTGTGCGCTGCAGAAGTGGGCGCTACTGTAAGAGCCGTCAGAGCGTGTCACTGATTTCTGCTGCACTGAGCATCTCTGAATATCTCTTTCCCTCACACACACACACACACACACACGTCTGCGCACATACACGCACACACACCGAATGAGCCGCGTCCTTGTCAGAATGTGCTGGTGGCCAAATTAACACGGCTCTGCACTCTTATCCATATTTAACATGCGGCTCACACACACACACACACACACACACACACACACACACACACACACACTGTGTATATAGATATAAACAACTCACTCCAGTGTTAATCACCTTCATTAATACAGTGTCTAATTTTTAAGGATTTGGATTAGCTGTTTGTCTTTGATGTGTTTGACAACTATTTTCTAATTGTGTGTGTGTGTGTGTGTGTGTGTGTGTGTGTGTTTCAGTGTCATTCGTACATTCAGTTTGTCACAATAATTGCAGGATATTTAGAAAAAACATATCACATTGCTCGAATTAATAAATGTCAGTGGTGTTATTGGAATTAAATTCAAACAACACCACTTTAAATAAAATACATAATACGTATTACCTTATACAGTTTAGACTCCTCCCCCTTTTTCAGCTATCCAGCCTAAATTTAATGGCTTAGGACAAAGCTAATCTAACTTTTGATCTTCGGTGTTGCTTTACTTATCTGTGTCCCAAATACCTCTCCAGACAGAGTTAGAAAAATTTTTCATTGATTAAAAACAAAATCAACAAGCAGAATGAACAAATTATGAAATAACACTCAATAACAAAGCTCTAATAATGAGGGAAAAAAAATCTCATTCCACATCCAAATGTTATAAGGACTCATTTCTACAAACAAGTTAAATTACTATTTGTTATATTAAAAATGCAAGCGATATCAGTTTTTTTTCCCCTCTGAGACACAATGTGAACAAAAAAAAACCTGAACGCAAACTGTTCAGAATGAAACGGCTGGAATGTGGCAAGTTAAAAATAAAAAGATTATAGGAAGCCTCCGAGTGGCTCAGTGGTAAGGTGCTCGCCTTATTATCCGGTTCTAGAGAGAGCTGATTGGCCGAGCTCTCTCAGAGGGGAGGGATGAGAGGTACATTGTGCTCCCACATTAATCACGGCTCTACAGCCAATCAGGGGCGTCTGTGAGCTCATGCAAGCGAAAGGAGCGGATTACGCTGTCCTCCGAGTGTGTTACGACGACCCCAACGGTGTGTGAGCGTGCAGTTCGAAAAGATGCGGTTGGCTGGCGTCACGTGATTCGGAGGAAACACGTGATAGTCTTCGGCCCTCCCGACTGAGTGGTAGTGGTAGCCTTAATGTGGGAGCCCCCTAGTGACGGGGAGGAATTGGACACGACTAGATTAGGGAGAAAATCGATTTTTTTTTATATTAAATGTTTTTTCTCGACTCATTCAGTCCCTAGAAAGATAATAATAGAAATGGCAAGATGGGAAATTTGGAAATCCACTAACTAACCTAATCACCTTAGGATGTCTTAGGACTGTGGGATGAAACCCGCCAAGCACAGAGAGAACATGCAAACTCCATACACGCAGATCTGAGGCGGGAATCGAACCCTCGTCCCTGAAGGTGCTAATCACTACGTCACTGGGCTGGATAATATTTATATATAAATTGTACTGCTAGTTCCTAATTTTTGCCACATTTACGGTACTTTATTTCACATAGACAACTACTGTTATCGACCTACTAGTTTTCCGTAATGAGATTTAACACCATATCTCAAGCTTCTTTAAGTGCTTGTCCATGATCGCCAATTACACCACTGGAGCACAACGTATCCCATCCCTCATGTATCCTCCTGCTTGCAAACTTTCCTTCCACTCGCCCTATATGACCCATGTGGAAAAATAGCACTAATACAATTCCAGTTAAACTTAAATGGAATCTAAATGGCGACGGCAATGTTAAGCGATTTAATATTTTGGGCAATTATGTAGTCTTTACAGAAAATGCCAGCAGGGCAAGTATAAAAGAATAATAAATAAATAATGAACTAGAATTTCCTTATTTAATGTCCCACTTATCGATTCATGCGTTAATAGAAAAAAATAGGGGGAGAAAAGGCTGCTTGGAGTGATTTAAAATTCATAGTAAGGTATTACTAGAGACTGCAGTTTATTTATTTATTATTATTATAATTTTTTTTAAATTAAAACATTTCTGAGGTAAAGCCTGTTTTTACACACACACAAACACACACAGACTTGGCATGCAGAGTGAGTCTTCGCATAGTACATTTTGAAATCTGTTAGTTATGGGTTAACACTTCCAGCTTCTAAATGAATCTAATGGAAAAAGTTAATCAGATAAACTCCACTTTTTTTTCTTCTTTTTTTTATCAGAGTTTCTTTTGTACCTTAACAGTTATGTATTTAATTCCCACATATTATACGCCTTTGTAAACAAACAAATAGAAGTGTTAGAGGGCTCCAAAATGGATCTATTAATTTTCCAGTTGAAAATGCTGTTTCCGAGCTTGAAGCTTTAAATAAACCCTCCTGGAAGGCCCCTTTGAGGATTTGTACTTTATTAGCCAATCAGAACACGGTACCGGAAACAACAGTGGAAAAAATACCCCCTTTTGTTAACCCACATTATAAGGCATAGTTTTCACAGCTTTTTCTATTTTTTTTTTTTACCAGTATCAACTGATGACATCTTCAATGTTTAGTGTTTATCAAGTTGTAAAGTTTAAACACTTCAATGTATTTAAAGTTAAAACACAACTAAGAGCTGAAGAAGGCTAGGACAGCAGATGGCAGTTAGCCGCGAACTTAGCTATCTTTAAGAAACAGAGGGACCAAAGTTGTAGCTCAATTTTTAAATCCTCTACTTCTAACCAGATTGAATTGAGGATATCATTTCAAAACAACAGTATTATATCCACATTCAGTGGATCTGCTGCTACTAAAAGTCCATGAAACCAACCTAGATTTATCCACAGGGGAAACAAGCTACATTAGCAACACTAGCTGCACATTTTGCCTAAATTCAACAAACAAGCTTAATAAACATGAACTTTAAAATACAAGACGTACAACTTTAGGATCAACACCTGAGCTTTAGTACCTCTAGTATTTTTACAAGAATATCGTTGCTTGTTGAAAGGGCAGGCCAATGTGAAATATCACTATAAATAAAAAAAAGGTTTTGTCTGTACAAGGTTTGGTCAGATCTTGCTCTTTCAATAATATATTTATGTTTTATACATTGGAGGACCCAAAACTAGTCTCAGAAAATGTTCTGTTTGTCTGTATGTCTGTATGTCTATCCAGACAGATTTCGTTACAAAACTGTCAGAACAGAATTTTATGAAACTTTGCAAGTCCTTCTGCATTTGCCTGAAGTTACATCAGCCGCATAAATTAAATCAAAATGTTGAGTAGAAGTGAGCAGTTTTGTGACAGCTTCCAGCGCTTTTTTCCTTAAGGAGAGCATGACTATATGTGTCACTCAACAGAGCCAATCATCGCATAGTTTAACATGAATACACAGAGTATACAGAAGACACACAAATGACCATAATGCACCTGGCTGCGCATGACAGATTGACTCATCATGCCTTACTCTGAAAAAAATGGTATTATGAAAACTGAAGATTGCGTCATAAATTAAATAAAAATTTTGAGTATAAAGAACATTATGAGAAGTTATGTGTCCGGTGCTAATCAGCTTATTTTTAACTTGAACTTTTTAACAAATCATACAAACTTTTGGGTACTTAGACTAGTTAAAAAACAGGAGGGTCTTCCCCCTTGTTTTCCCCTTAGATCTTCTGAAGGGTGTGAATTTTAAGAAAGAGAAACACAACCCGTGGCGTTCAAAATTAACTAATAATCCCATAATACCTTGTGTGGGATATGTGCGAAGTGTTCAAGTAATTATAAGCATGATGATAAATAAAACCGGGGAAGAATGTGGAGCTAATTAAAACATGCGAAAGAAATGTGGTTGGATTTCAATTCATTCCTGCCAAATTAAGTTGTAAGAAGATACAAGGATACACAAAGACTGTAATAATTATCTGTGTTTATAGGCTACGTTCACATCACCTGCCTGAAGTGAATCTATTCTGATTTTTCACTCCAGTGTGACTTTACCCAATTTTTTTTAGGACTGTCTGAACGCATAAATCTGATGTTTTTTGAAATCAGATTCTTCTTTCTACCGGACCCTAACAAATAAAGTTGAGGTCCGGAGCAAATGCCAGGTGTATTTTTCGTGCCAAAATCGCATTCATTATTTGAAATTAATAAGTAGTTGCTCATGATGTGCTGTAACAAAGATGGCGCAAGCAAGGCCGTATCCTGAGGACAGACACGTCCACATTAGTGTCAGATAAAAGTCGTTTGTAATTATGAATGTGAACCATCATGACATGCAAATCTGATCTAACCAAGAAAATCGGATTTGAGCAATGTGGCTTGTAACGTGAACGTAGCTATATTTAGAACAAGAGTGATATTGTTACATTAACTCACATAGCCGCTATTTACCATAATGGTGAGCCAGAAATGATATCAGAATGTTCAGTGGTAGCTTAGTATTGAAGGCATTTGGACTATAGTTTCGGAAGGTCCCAGATTCAGACCCTACCACTGCTCAGATGTACTGTATAATGGGATAAAAATGTAAGTCGCTCTGGAAAAGGCCGACTCCTAAATGTAAATGAATGTACAGTGTGTCAAGACGTACAATGTACAGACGTTTGATACCCGATTCCATACTGTATTTAGATGGCAGGGTCAGGTCCATTAACAACTAGTTCAGTACTCATAAACAGCCTGCATTGGCAGCTGTACGTTCATGCTGTGTTTCGTTCACTGTACCACAGTACGTCCCAAAGCTGCTCTATTGGATTCAGATCAGATGACTATGCAGGCTGTTTATGAGTACTGAACTAGTTGTTTATGGAGCTGACCCTGCCATCTAAATACGGTATGGAATCGGGTATCAAACGTCTACAACGAACTGATCCTGACAAGGGTTCCACCTTGCTCTCATGGACCTCAGTGTCAGAAAATAATGTTTCTAACACCTTGTTGAATCCATTACATGATGAATCGAGGTTCTCCTGAGAGCAAGGTGGAACCCTTGTCAGGATTAGTTCGTTGTTTCTTAGAAAATGGCCAGTAAGTGTGTTTCTCTGCAGTTCTTTATCATTTAATCTTATCACCACTCTGTAGACTCTCAGTTTGTCTTTTCGTGTTGATATCAGATTGTTGATCCAAATAACAAGCTTCTAGTTTTTTCTTTCAAAGCCAAAAGACAGGAAATCGATCGTTTCAGCTCTGATTGACTAAGACATTCTTTTGTGTTTGTGCTATTGTTAAAAAAAAAAAAAGATCTGGATACTACAGTACAGTATGTGGATATCCTGACAAAAATACAAGAAAAACTTGTTGAAGCCCAGGCCTGTTTATGATAGATTGGAATTGTATTGTGTACAGGAATCTGATCTGTAACAGAATGTCTTATATATATATATATACTGTATATATATATATATACTGTATATATATTATTTTTTATCTGTGCGTCCTTATAAAGTAAGATACACACAGTACAGTATTTTGTTTTGTATATGCATGAAACGTATTTGAAGTGATTACATTTTCAGGCTAGTATGCCATCTGGCGGTCTTGATAGCTATGTATTTTAATCCATTTTCTTTCTTGTAAAATAAATCAGGATTAACACGTTTTTATAACTGTAGTGTGTTATTTACCTTATACCATATATAGCGATTTTATAGTTTTAGTTTTAATGTTGCAGAACATCCAAGAGACAAGAAGCGAGCGCCAGTTATCTCTTATGTTATAGCCATGATTAATACTCATCGGTGCTGCCAACTTGTTCAACAGAAATTTGATATAGCTTGCTTGAAAAGATGCTAGACGTCACTAAATGGCGTCTAGAACAAGACAGGAGATTTCAAAACTATAAAATACCATTTATTGACATATGTATTTACCGTAAATAACAACAACAACAACAACAACGGAGTTGTTATTTTAAGATATGAAGTTCAGCTGTTCTGGAATAGTTCTTGCAAGAACAGTATTGACAGGTGTGTTTGCAAAACCTGTTAAAGCACCATGATGAAACTGTCTCTCTTGAAGACCATCCCTTAAAAGCAAGACCAAAACTTACCTCTGCTGCAGAGAAGACATTCATTTAGAGAGTTACCAGCCTCAAAAATCACCAATTAGCAAACACCACCTCAGATTAGAGCCGTTATGAAGGATTTATTTTTATTATAATTTTTTATTATTTTTTGGGTATTTCCAATTTTCTCCCCAATTTAGTCGTGTCCAATTCCTCCCCGTCACTAGGGGGCTCCCTCATTAAGGCTA
>JAQQZT010000017.1:7335629-7351433 GCA_030068275.1 Clarias platycephalus
GTTTTCATGTAACTGATGAGTTACATAAAAATTCACCCCTGTACAGTTGTCATGAATGGAACATATAGCTACAGTATGGAGACCAAAATAATTTTTGTACCAGGCTTTATTTATTTCCCGGCGCGGTGGCTTAGTGGTTAGCACTGTCGCCTTGAACCTCCAGGATCTGGATTTAATTGCTGCCTTGGGGTCTGTGTGCTTAAGATTTGCATATTCTTCCTGTACATGTTGGGTTTCCTCCGGGTACTCCGGTTTCCTCACACAATCCAAAGACATGCAGGCTAGGCTAATTGCCATTCCCAAATTGCCCATAGTGTGTGAATACTCGTGTGAATGTTGACCGGAGATCCTACCAGGGTCGTAAAGTTGGAAATAAATACAATGGTTGGATAGATGTATGGTAAACAAGGTTATTTCTGTTGTAAAGGCATTGTACATAGGGTCTATGGGGATTGCTTCACTTTTGGAGCCAGCTCCCAGTGGACATTCAGGGAACTGCATGTTGTGGTGCATCTGTGTTGGCCTCATTTTTCAAACCCAGAGATTGCCTCTTGGTTTTCATCCACAATCCAAAGACATGTGTATGCTGATTGCCGTTTTTTAAGTCGCCTGTACTGTATGAATGAGTATGTGTGTGCTTCAGTTTGCTAGAGGTTGGGGATCTCAGCATTGTAACTCCACCTGCAGTATTTACTGTTGTTCTGAAATCATAAACCGTTGTAACCAGCCATTAAATGTGATGATGGCTAAGAAAGTAACCTGCAAGATTGTAATTAAGAAATTCCCAGATTAATGTTGTGTTTTATAATCTCTTACAGAAGAATCCGATGCATCATGATTAAATATAGTTTGCTTTTTAAAGCCTGGGTTATGTTAACAGCTATGAAGAATATTACCAGACTAAATATCACCTTTAGACAGCACATTTAAAGATGAAACTTTTAATTTAAAATATTAATTATAAATTTTAGGATTGAAAAATGTTTTCTCAACCTTCAGCTCTTCAGTTTTGGTGAGACTTCTCTTTAACCTCAGGTTTCTGCTTTTGTGATTTTCTGTTCATCCACTTCAGTTATTCAACACGACTTTTGAGATGCTTTTATCCAGCCTTGACATCAAAATTGTTATTTTTTTCTTGTGTAGAAGTTCAACACAAATGATTTACAAGTGTTTACACGCAGATAACATCCTACATGCACTTACGGGCACGCACACACACAAAACACTGCGTGACTCCCACACTATCACCCCACTTGCCTTCTCTGGCCAAGGACAAACCTCTGGTTATTTTTACTGCTCCTATCATTACCTACAGAGACAGAAAAAAAGAGAGTGATACAAACATGGAATTGGGAGAGGTTACTGGCAGGATAATGTCAAAGCAAAAGACAACAAAGGACAAAAGATAAAGCGAGAAATCAGAAGAACACAGGACAATAAGGGCTACGTTCAAAAGTTTATTTTTCACCAAGGTCATCTGTTATGGGTGTACGAGATGGTTTTAAGTCAAACTCTCACATGTAATGAAAGTAAACTAATTGACATTTACAGAAGACTTCAAGCACAGTACGGTGATGAGCCACGGTAAAACATCCGAATGGTGCAAACATTTTAAAGAAGACTGTGTCTGTGAATTACGATCCTGGCTGAGAAACCCATTGCAATCATTCCAAGTGGAACGCCTTATACTTGAAAACTGACAGATAACTTGTCGCCAATTTGTGGAATAAACAAATCTGTTTGTACACAGAATCCCCAATGAAAGCCACTTGAACTCGGCTCAGAGTAAAGTCCTGACCTTGCTCTAAGCTATTTCCACACGCTTTGGATAATTAAGGAGTTCCTGGGAGGCCAGTGTCTTAGACATGAAGCAGGCAGTATGATGAAATCTTTCTACCTTAATGGTATCCAAACTCTACTGAAACGCTGGGTTGAGTCCATTAATGTAGCAAGGGGTTATTTAGAGAAATAAAGGTATTTTCTACTCTCAGCAATGTGTTTGACTTCTGATTGTGCAAAATAACCACAGTTTGAATTAATCGCCTCTCATAGACCATATGATCAAGCAAGATTTGGAACAAAGTACACTTACGTTTTCGGGTTACACTATGGCATTTAGCAATTTTTTAAATATAGAATTTGAAATTGCTATCGTTCTTGACATGTAGCAAGCACAAATAAGGTGAAGTGCACGATCTGACACTCCAGTTACAGTAAATCCCACTTCTTTTTATAGTTATTAATTACAGTGTTTGCACTTGCTCCAATAGTCTCAGCTGGATTATTTGTCACCTCGGGAACAGAAGTGTCCTCGTGTTTAGTTACAGGACCTTCTGTTCTTCCTATCAGCACCTAACACTTGTTTTAGGATAATTAGCGCTAAGCTTAGTGTTACAGTGCTTATATCACTGTCAGCTCTTTTACCACTGTATTCTGGCTCATTAGTTTTTTGGCCTTCTATTTTAGAACTCAACATGAAATCCAAATGTTTCTCTTCTGTTTTTGCTTCCTGTTTATAATTTTTCTCACCCAAATAAGAAGCAAAACATTTTATTGCCTTGCACCTCCAGGGTCCGGGTTCGATTCCCGGGCCAGTATAGCTTCCCGCCTCTGTGTGCATGGAGTTTACATGTTCTCCCCGTGCTCGGCGGGTTTCCCTCCCACAGTTCAAAGACATGCAGATTAGGCTAATTGGTGTTCTCAAATGTCTGTGTATGTGTGCCTTGCGATGGACTGGCACCCTGTCCAGTGCCCCAAGTTTCCTGGGATAGACTCCAGGCCCTCTGTGACCCTGGATTAAGTGGTATAAATGATGAAAGAGTGAGTGAGTCAGTGAGTGAGTGAGAATTCTAAGACAGATTCCATATAGAAGATCCCACAAACCTTTTTAATGCTTTTAGCAAGTGGCTCAAAATGCGCTATGTTGCTTGTACTCGTTCTAAAGATTTGTAGATCGAGAGAATCTTAGCTAGTAATTGACTTGTTTTGAAATGAGGAAGTTCTGAATGAATACAGGGTCATATGAACAAAAGCAGTGGTTATACTCGTCCGCTTAATTGACTTATAATTGCTGCTATTAAAATGCCATTTCTTGCGCTATCATCATCATCATTTAAAAATAAAAAAATCATGGGAATGTGTGTTTTCAGAAGATTAGTTAACCAGTTAATTCTGGCATTGGTAGGTTTTATCATGTGGAAGGCCTGAGCTCAATTCCCATCCAATGCCCAAACCATAGCCATTGGATGCAGTGCCGGTGCCAAGCTCGGCTAACCTACATGTCTCCGGAGGAAACCCAGCAAGGATGGGGAGAACACACAAACTCCATGCACACAGCTACAGGAATCGAGCCTGGCCGGGAATCGAACCCGGACCCTGGAGGTGCAAGGCGACAGTGCTAACCACTACACCACTGTGCCGCCCTATGTATAACTAATATGCAAAATATTATGCATTTTAGTTATTGCCACTTTCAGCTAACATACCAATCCTGTGCTAAATATGTATTTTAAAATCTATGGGTGGGTGGTGTAGTGGTTAGCACTGTCGCCTAGCACCCATTGGGCTAAATATGGTATAACTCGAACTAGGAGCCGCATGTGAGTTAAAATATACTAAAATGTGTGCAACAGTGTAAAGTATTAAAGAATAAATTCACACATATATTAAAATCCTTATCTAACACTGATCTTTAACTTAGCAAATCATGAATAATGTATATTCTTATAATATAATTTTTTTCTTCAAAGCCAGAATGATTAAATGTTTTTTTTTGTTTCTTTAATATATTCTTGTTAAGGTACTGTAATTATTACAGATTTAACTAGCGTTGGTGCCCGTCATTGACGGGTAAAGTGTTTGTACTGTAGGAATAGTTAAAAGGTTAAAGCTAAAAATAAGCTGAGCAGCTTTAGTGTAATCGGTGATATTATTATTATTTCAGGTTGAAGCCCATGTACAGTAGATGTCTGCTTGTCTTAGTAAATAGATAGATAGATATACTTTATTGATCCTGTGAGGGAAATTATTGAAACTCAAATGAGATAAACTGGTTTTAAACTTCCTGCAGGAAGAATAAGCATACAATGATCTGTCCATACTGTATATCTTTGTAGGCTCTGCTCCTTTTCGTTGTGTTTCGTTGTGTGGTACCTTGTAGATGCATTATGGTTGTTTCTGTCATCTTTTTACGCACTTGTGTATTTACAGTAAACTATCGCGTTGATCGGCTCTGTTGCGGGAGGTGTGTAGCCACGCCCACCTCGAGGGGAAAAAACTTGTATTCATCCAAAAAGTCACTGGCTGCTGTGATGTAATCTGCTCATAACGTCATCACTTCTACGCAACATTAAGATTACATTTATGGCACAGATTTGACTTCAGGCAAATACCAAAGAACTTCCAAAGTCCTGAGACTGAGACTGAAGGGGTGTTCCCATTGGCCTGAAGTACCCTGCGAAGTGCACTACACGGGGTGTTCAACCATGTTAAGTGTGATTCCAAACTGCAGGAAGCGAAAATGTTCAGTTCAAAGGGAACTGCGAGGGAACAACTGAACAATTGATGTTCACTTCACCTGAAAAGGGAATGAAAGAATTTCCCGTCAGAAGATGACAGAGCTCGAAACAGGCCTTATATATTTATTATCGTTATTATTGAGGCCGACATAATATTAATAGGACATAATAATTTCCATTTTAATTGAATCAAGAAATCCGTAGTGTTATATAGGCTAGTAATCTGTAAAAAAGTAAAAATCTCAGTACATCTTTAATCAATTATTATTATTATTATTATTATTATTATTAATCAATAATTATATATTATATAATAAATATAATGATATATAAAATATTTGAAAATCATAATAAAATAATTTATTACCATTGTTGACTTTATCATATACGGTGCTGTGGAAAAGTATTTGCCCCTTCCTGTTTTCACATCACTGTGGTTTATGTTGTTAAAACCTTTAGCATACTCAAGAGCAGTGTTCATACTGTACTGCATCCATACACACATTCTTTCTTTTGTAACTTTAACCGACTGCTGTAATCCTTTCCATTAGGTTTGCTTTGCTGTCGGTTGTCTGAAGGAGCCAACAGCATCCGCATAATATACGGCAAATGGCAAGGGACTGAACGTGTGTATCTTACATAGCAGTCTGTGTAATTACAGAGCGAGAGAGGGAGAGAAATGCTTCTCCTGTGGGAGATTACAGTAAGCTGTCTGTACTTTACTAGTGCGCATGCAGAAACGCACACACAAACACACACACACACACACATCATTTAAGACTTCATGAATCATATCTGCCTTGTAAATACTATCTGAAGCGTGGTGGATGTCATCTTATTAGATTTATTAGTTATTGATTTAAGCTAGGTTTGAAAGCACTTATAAATGGCTTTTGGATATCAGGCCTCTATAACAGCTCCAAATTTCCAGTCACACTTAATTAACTGCTTCCTTTTCTACCTTGGTATTCAAGCAAGACTGATTACAGGAGAGAAAGAATTCTCTGATCGTGTTTGCTGATCAGCAATAAATGGAAATGGAATTAGCAATGGAAAATATTAGCATAAATGGAGTAAAAGTAGGTAGCATCATGTTCAGTTACAGGATTAATGAGATCTAACTACCTTTTTACACAACACTGTGTCCTTTCTTTTCTGCACCACTGGTGGTTGAGGTGCTTCGTAGCCATATTAGAAAAACTCAACTGGTGTTAAATTGTATGCAGATAAACAAGGGAAATAAGCATTGCATTACAGAAATAAGAGTCCACTGATGTGATGAATAAATAAAGCATCGTATTAAACTAGAAGCGTTAAAACCATCTCGGAGAATGAATTTAATATAAATGGGAGATTAAACGATTACTGTAGCACTTTGGTTCAGGATATGGTGCATGTACAGTAGATTATGGGTGGACATGAGCTCTGTCTTGAAACCAAAAGCCACCCTAGATGTTTCTGTATCAACAGCATCACCCGGGAATCGAACTCACGATCTCCGGAAGATAGGGCGAGCACTTTACCACTGCACCACAGTGAAAGTTTTAACATTTATATGTACAGTATATCAACAACTTTTGAAGCATAGTGCACCGATGAAAAGCTTGAGGTAATAGGAAGGGAATAAAAGGGGTTTATTTGGTTAAATCTCTCTTACGATATATATGGTGTGTAGATTACTTAATAGAGAAGAAAGGCAGATGTGGATGAATGGAGTGGGTGGAGTAATGTTTATTATTATAACTGGAGTGGTATAAGAAGAGAGCTGTTGAGCAATAGATAGTGAAAGTACATAAGTAATTCACAATGTTTCTAAAGCTGAGGGATAATGAATTCTGCGACGATGCCTCCTGCTGTCGCGCCACCTGTTAGGCTATGGGCTGCTTCGTGATTTTACCCACAATGCACGGCTTGTTTGCTAAATGCTCCCCTTCTGCCTCTCGCCTTTTAACACCCGGACTAAAGGAGGCTTGACAAAAGACAGGCTAAATGCACTGCTGTTGTTTTTCTATTCAAATATAGACAAATTTACATCATTACTCAGCTAACCATGTAAAACTGAATAACATATTGGGATTTTTTACTTAAACTTTATCTGCATAATGGGACACTGTGAGCGAGGGACATTCATTGCACAGAATGAATCACAGGACCTCAGGCTGTTTAACAGTGACAATGATTAAACTCCATGGTAACATTTTCCCCATTATGAAAAATGAGTCTATTAATGGAGCTAACTGGCTTCCGACCCAGAGAGGTGGAGACAATGGACCTATCCATCCTTCAATCTCTCTCTCATTCTGTCATTATTTTGTTTTTGGTGTGTGTCAGGTAGATGTATGAACCATTTTAGTCTTGGGTAACTAGGAGAGATGTTCAAGTCAAAGCAGGACTTTGGATACAGTCCAGAATAACAGAACAAAATTACAAGAGTAAAACGCTCCCATTATTTCTCTATATAATCCCCGGCTACACTAAAGTACTTATCCGATTGTTTCACTAGTGCTTGGATACCATCAAGATAGAACGTTTTCTCAGTTGCCAGAGCCATGATCATACTGTCTGCTTCATGTCTGCAACTCTGGCCTCCAAGGAGCTCCTTTAATGGCTCAACCGTGTGGAAATGGCTTGTAGTGCGGTCAGGATAGTATACGGGATGTGGCAATAACAAACGAGCCTAGATCCTTTAATGTGCAAGTGGTATTCGTGATCCCACACACATATGAGTGTCTTTCTCAATTTGTCACCAAAAATTCTGTTCTGCAAGGAATTATGCTTTCTACATGCTGAATGTTCACCGGAACACAACAATGGGCTCCGATCCTCCTCGACCCGGATCATCATTCAGGGATGTACGGCCTTTCTTTAAAACATTTCCGCTATTTAAATGTTTTACTCATCCTCGCACTGTGCTTGAAGTCTTCACTTCTCTTCACTGTTCTTCGTTCACAAGAAATCACATGTCCTGGTTTGACATGAATACCCCGCGAAAGATCCAGACTGTTGTCTAGGGTATGGGTGAATTATAAACAATAGACAAAGACAGAGAAAACAATGTCAAGCATCATAACCACTTTAATAGCTCATTTAGTGAATCTGCTATGTTGATATAACTTTATATAAAGTTGTAAAAAAAAAAAAAACCTTACAATTATTACATAATAAACTAACTGATCACATATGTAAATTAACCCAGGAATCCCGTGTTCATGAGAATTAACCAATAACGAGCTATGCTATCTCCGAGTCAATTTAAATGCCTTCGTCTGTCACTCATGAAGTACTTTTTAATGCTGTTCTGTCCACATTAATAAGCATGCTTCAAAAAAATGCAACCAAGCAAACAGGCTGCGAGCAATTAATTTTTCATATGAATGGTTCACTGGGTTTATGGGGCATTTGATAAGCTATATGATATGCAATATGAAACTATGAATTGGGCTCAATTTCTGAGATGAACCTACAGTATAAATCATTTTCTAAATTCACATTACAATCAAAGTTATTTTGGCATGGGAGTAACAAATAGGGTTGTCAGGTGTCAGCAAAACGTCCAGCCTAAATACAGCTCACAAATCACACGCATACACAACGAAAAAAACCCCTCTAAAATATTTACTAAAATCTACGTTGGGAAGGTAGACAAATTTCTTTGTGATTTTTTTGCATGGAAAAAAGTTCACTGGGGTGCACAATGGTTCTAAACTTTGATTTCCCTTTGATTTCTATGGTATATTGTTTTCTGGAAATGTACAGTATGATATTTCTGAATATTCACTTTAAAACAAGATCTTGGCTGAAATTAGCTCAAAGGGCACCTCCTATGGACATGCTGTTTCCACCTGCAACCTTGTGCCAAATCTTTCCCAATGGAGTGAAAAAATGTTGATCCTTGCCAACCTGATAATCAAGCATATAAGATAAGATATATCTTTGTAAAGGATTTATTCAGTAACTTTGTTTCCTTGCTATTTCTCTCTTTCAAAAGTGCTGTGGCCATGTACGACGGGGCGAAGGTGCCCTCTCCCGAGACCAGTGCTAACGGTGCCACGGGTGCCGCCACACGCCCCAATGGCGACGAAGAACCGGAAGAAGAAGAAGAAGGAGCTGCGCCGCCAAAGCCTGTGCTGGTGAAGAAGGCTCGCCGCGAAATCCTGGACCATGAAAGAAAGAGACGAGTGGAGCTGAAGTGCATGGAGCTACAGGAGATGATGGAGGAACAGGGGTAAGAAACTGCATGGGTGCACATTAAGAGTGTCTGTGTTTGTTACTGATGTACATGTGGTTATCAGAAGTAAATATTAACTCCTGGCTGTGCATGTACAGGATTGCTTAGGTTGGATATGACGTTTTTAATAGCATGCATTGTTTCACGTGTTTAGAGGGATTATAAAATATAATGGCTAGGGGAAAAAGTAATGCTCTCTTTCAGGCAGCCAAACAGAATACGCACACACACATGCACACAAACACGCACACACGCACACACACATACACTCCAGCAGTCTATGCCAGCTCTCTCTTGGGCTTTTAAAGGAAGTCAGGTAGTAAGAAGTGACTAATGATCTAGAAGGCGTGTGACTTTGTGATTTGTAGAGGATGTTGATCAAGAGTGTGTATGCGCTTGCAAAAAGAATCATTTAACTACTGGAAAGAAATGAACATCGACTGAGCAATGCATAAGTCTTTCACTTGTGTAAGCTCTCCGACTTGTACACGCTATTTCTGTGGATTAATTTGTACTAATTTGATTTTGGTTTTACAACCCATGCACTCAAACCCTTATAATCCACACTCACATTTCTGCTGCTGAAAAGCCATTTATTTAAGCTCCCCCCCCCCCGCTCCTTCTCCCCATATTCCCTATACCAAGTAGAGCTGCTTACAGTAATACACCTAATCCATTTAGTCTGTCCCAACCCCCCTTCTTAGTGCAGCAGATGGTTTGTTCCTCGTTAAAAGTTCTGGCCATTAGATTGAGTGTGATAAGAAGCTGGATGTCAGGCAGGAGAGCATGACCATCTGCCAAACGGCCGACACACGTTCACACAGGCACCCCATGAAGCAGCTTTTGCTCCTGAAAATTGCCGTGCAATCAGTGATTGAATTGAAAAATCATGGGGGATGGTTGGTTTAAACAGTTTGAGTGGAGACGGGTAAACATTTACTGTAGCTTTGCTAGAAAACCCAATAGATATCAAGCTAGCTAGTCTGTTCTTCCAGGGACCACTTCAACTTGTTTTAGAGCTTATGAGATTTAAATGAAACCCCTTTATAATAAACATAAGTACAAGCGGTGTTAGTTTAATAACTTTAATAACTATTCTATTCAAATATGTGAAATATGTAGAAATGTTTGACTAGATTCAAGAATATTTCACATACTTGCATACTATTCTATTTAAGTATGTAAAATATTCTTGAATCTAGTCAAACATTTCTATAATTTCTTAAAATAAGTTTACAACAAACCTAATATAAGATTATTATGCTTATTGCAAGTGGCTGCAAAAATGTCTTGTTCTATTTGGCAGATTTTAGCTTCTTTTACGAAATACATTTTAAAAACAAGATATGTTTGATTTGCAATTTTAGTTACATTTGACTAGAAATAAGCTTAATGATCTTATATTTGGCTTGTAATCTTATTTAAAAAAAATCATAGATTTGTTTGGCTGAATTCAAAAATATTTCACTTGCTAAGATGCTAAGGTGCTAAGATCTTTAAACTGCTGTAAAACAAATGTCTCAAATTTAGCTTCAGCTGGCTAACAATTAGCAAAGCTGTTTTAATGCTTGTTTTTCTTATTATATTAAATAATGTGGCATAGCTTATAGCTGTGTACTAGCTGGTTATATTCTGTTAAAAGAAATGTTAGCAATGGCAGGGCAAGCTAGTTTAGAAGTTAGCTAGTCAGCCTCACAAGTGATAAGCAAAATGTTTGATATTAAAATAGCAAATTAGTTTTGATTAGTGTGGTATATTTTGACAGTTTTCTTAGACGTTAAATAAATGTCAGAGAATATGACTCTAGGTTAGCAGACTAACAATGTATTAGAGAGCTTTGTAAATTAGTTAATACTAATAGAAGTAAAAAAATACTGTGTTGTGATGAATTGTGGCTGAATAACAGAAGATGATAAGGCAAGCTAGTTTGGTGCGCTAGCTAGTCAGCTAGACAAGTTTGCTAAAGTAAATGTGATAAGCAGAAATGTTGGTGTGGTATATTCTCAATGGCTTGGATAATTTTAAAGCATTTAAAGCACATTAGGGATGTGTCAGTCACGAACGAGTCAGCTCTATGAGCCTGCTCTTTTACAGTACTGTACTGTATGTGAACAATAAGAACCGCCTGAGAAACGATTTTTTAATAAATTTTTTGTTTGCTGTTAATACACCACAGAATAATAGGTATTCTTTACACCATGCTTGTCCACATAAGTAAATGTTCTGTTTTGAGTGTGATTTGTTTTAAATGGTTTGGATAGTTAAGTTGATATATATCATATCTCTTAGCCAATCATTGCCTTTATCCTGTATACAGGGTCACGGGGGATTTGTGGGGGTTACACACACTCACACCCTCATTCACACACTATGGGCAATTCGGGAAAGCCAATTAGCCTAATATGCAAATTCCATGCACAAGAGGCGGGAATCAAACCCGGATGCTGGAGGTGCAGGGCGACAGTGCTAACCACTAAGCCACTATGATGCCATTTTATATCTTTACATACTGTATAATAAAACTGTAAAGTTGGTGTGTCTGTACATAGAAGAGATTTACGAAAAATAATTTGAGGGGGACGAAAAATGAGTAATAGAACACATCAAGATGGTTTTTGGAATTTTTGTTTTGTTTGTCTGTTTGTTTGTGCAGGCATCACATAAAAACTACTGAACGAATTGTAAGGGGTTTTTACAGGTGTATTTGGCTGAGCTTGAGGTAACATACAGTATATGCTTTGTTTCATCGCAATCAGCCCTGGGAAGAGAAGATATGCTACTTTGAAAACGCCTTCAACCTTAAGAAAAATCGACCTTGAAAACATAATTAGTTCATCTCAAAATTCAACAGATGGCGCTGTACATTTTTTAATATGCGCTTATGAGAGTGCAGTTGAAATCTACTTAATAAACGCAACGTGTTTTTACTGTAACACGTAAAAGTTCATTCCAAAAGTTCAACAGATGGCATTGCACATTTTTTTTATTTAAAGAGGTAATACAGTATATTGATCTTGACATATCAGTGGCATTAGAATTGTGCACAAGGGCCAGGGTTAGGGTTTTTCATTACAGACAACAAATTCATTACAGTATGTAATAGTGTTGGATGCATTATGTTATTCCAAACATAATGTAAAATAACGTCTAGTATAATTACATTGACTAATTTAAGTGATGTAGGTGCACAAATAACAATTATAGATCAAAACATTGCTAAATTTGGCTAAATTTTAAAAAACAGACGTAGTACTAGATGAAGAGCCATTTGGGAGCCGAACGTGACGGCTCTTATGGATTAGCTGAGCCAAATGATGTGGCTCACCGAAAAGAGATATACATACAAAAAGGGGCCTGATGGGATCTGTATCATAGTATTTATTTATTTATTTATTTATTTTACATATTTCATGATATACAATAGTACATGTACTACATGGTACCATGTGGTAACATGGTACTGTACATATTTTGGTACAACAGTACGTGCGTGGTACAACAGTACTATAGTATGGTCCATGTACTGTAGCGTGGTATCACTACATTGTCAAAAATATGTCATACATGTTTATGTACCATAATAGTTATATTTATATAGTATTGTACCATGGTATGGTACTTGAATTAAACACCACAGTGTATTGAAGCTCTTAATTTAATATAAAATAACATTGTACTGCATATCATGCCAGTACCAAAATATCTAATATAGTATATTATATAGTAATATTCTAGATACCTTCTGAACTTTGGTAACCGCCGTGGTACCCAATAAGTACCATGGTATTCATCATTCTTGTGGTGTACACTGTGCACATTGTACCTACCAGGATACTCTATAAAGTTCTATGGTTATTGCCATGGTAATATCGGAAGTATGGTTTTATTATTATTATGGTTTATACTATAGTGTATCATAGTTTACCATACTACACACTATAGTAAAATGTCTTATGGGATATGACAGTACAGAGTTGTTACTAGCTAGCTGACTATTTAAGTAATACTTTTAGTTCCAAACGAAGTCTAATGTGTTGTGTTATATTTTAATTCGAGAGCATGAAGTTGTTTAACTTGTGTGTTTGCAGTTGTGCAATTGCTGTGTGGTTAAAAGCTACAGTACAGCATGCCAACGTCTATGTTTCCTGTGGAATTTGTGCATTTCTACACATTTACCTCTTTAGCTGCTATACACGTTAGTGAAATCCCAATGCGCCAGGCAATGTGGTTTGCAAAACTCAAACATGGATGGAATTCAAATGATGATAATGGTGATGTGCCAACACAACAGGGGATGTAAAATGGCACAAGGCTGTTTACTCCGCGCGTTTCTGTACGGAGTGAGTTGTAGCAGCGCTGTATCATAATGGGAAATAATGCGAATGTGTACTAAGTTGATGATTTCTCCCTGTAGAGTTTTACTCCAGGGGCTTGCATAAGCTAACCGTGTTTGGAGATGAACCGTGCAAATAAATTTAGTTTAAAGATATTTGAATAAAATGAGCAATGAAGATGCAAAAAGTGGGATGTAGGGGATGGAAAGGATGTGTATAGCTTAGATTAGAGTGATGGACCACGCTATTAAAAAATCTACAGGGAGCTATTTAAATACACCTGTGTACACACACACACACACACATACACACACACAGACATTTTAATCAGTGCCCTTCTTCTTATTCGGATTTTTCCAGACTCAGGTGTCATCCCAAAGCAACTCAGGACAAAAATTCACACACACACACACACACACACACACACACACACACACACACACACACACACACACACACACACCACACACACACACACACACACACATACACACACACACATATATATAACATATGTACTGTGAATGCAGCCAGAGGGCATTCATCATCAGATGGGTTTTATTGCATCTCTGCCCTGGGAGCCAATTAGTCGTCTGCAATTCCCCTCTTTTCAGCAGCCTGTCTACTTCTTGCCCCTCCCAAGACACACACACACACATACATACGCACACAAAGCAGGATCATGCATAAAATCAGGAGGGGGAGGATAAGAAGGAGCAAGGCTGAACAAGAGAAAAATAGAGACACTATATTGTCTGTTAGAAAGTTGACCAACAGTTCATAAGGCTTATTGTCACATTAATGACACTGTGTCATTGCCAAAAAAACATTTTTTTGAGAAATGAATGTTAAACATACCTACCTAAAAGTAACTTACAAAATCTTAAGGTAGAAGGTAGAAGTCTAGACGCAGAAGGCAGCAAAAAGTCAGAAATTCTTGAGTTGAAAGTAATTGTGAATTAAATACCAAATCTGTCCAAAGATTATGATTATCTAGTTGTGTAGTATCTAGAGTGCCGCAGTTTTATATATATGTGTGTGTGTGTGTGGTTTATGCTTTTTTATTATTATAATTTTTTTTAATAAAAGCACTGCTCTAACAGTAGTTCTGGATGGAATATGATATGGATTTATATTAATGTTATATGTAATATTGTAATATGTTGCCTTCTTCCGGTTCTATAGTAACAGGTGATTTTATATATACGTAGTACAGTGCAAAAGTCTTGAGTCAATCCTCGATTCTTCACATTAAGTTAAATCAAATAAAATAATGTTGATAAGACAAAAGAACAAATGTTTTACAATTTTAAAATTGGTTATGTAGATAACAACCTCAACAGCCACCTCTTTTCCCCTCTCGTCTTTTCCAACTAATCACTTACCTGATCATCTGTAATCATCTGCACCTAGAAGTTTTTTTTTTTAATACTTGAATGATTCATAGGTCACTGTGTGGCTTAACACAAAACATTTCTCTAAAACTCAAGACTACATTAAAAAATACAAGAAAGTAAGCAAAATATAAAGAAACTATTTGAGGCTCCAGATATTTGCACAGTACTGTAGACTTGTATGTAAAGCTAAAAATTAACATATATATTTTTTAAATGTCTCATCAAATCAGGGATCAAGTTGCATTTTGGGTGATTTGAATTATACATATTTTTACATTTCTGGTTCAATAAACTCCATTTTTATACAATTTTTATTACTATATAACATTGGTTTGCTGAGATATAGTCAGTGTAAGTTTGTTTATGAGTAGGGATCCGTATCAAAGAAAGGTTTTCTCTTTCATTGGTATCTTTACATTTCATACATTGGAGGAGCCGATACCAGTCTCAGAAAAATGTCTGTCCGTATGTCTGTCACAACAGACAGAATTTAATGAAACTTTGGCATTACTTAGTTATTTTCCCGAAGTTAAACCTGCGCCATGAATGAAATCAAAATGTTTAGTTATGAGCAGTTATGTCCCAGATTATGTCACAGCATAAGCCGCTTTTTAAAACAGAGCCAATCAATGTACTGTAATAGTTTTCTGTGTATAGACAGAGTATCCGGAAAACACAAAAACGCACCTACAAGCTGCCACACATCTCAAGGCTTACTCTGAAAAAAGGAAAGTTGACTATGAAAACTAAATCTTTTAAGATGAATGGACAGATCAATGCATGTTTATTCTCCCTGCAGAAAGTTCAAAACCTGTTTCTCTCATATGTTCCGTGGAAACTGTGGTGCTAATAAAAAGCAGTTATGTGAAGCGCCCCTATGAGATAAAACATGGGTCATTAGAGCAAACATCCGCAGTAGTCCAAGGTAAGAGACTGTAAAATACTCGAAATGAAAGCCCGGCCTTAAAATGGCATCAATTGCTCACCTACATTATTGCTATAAAAATCTATATTTAAACATAATTGTATGATGCAAAACTGGCTGGACAGAATGTTTTGGAACTTCAGATATGAGCCTGAAGTTTAACCTTGTTGTTAAAGTGTTGTTATAAACAGTTATGTGCTGGATTTAATATTCTACTTAAAAATAAGCTACTAATAAGCTACTTGCCCAATGTAAATAAACACCTGCACTAAGGCTGCACGATATATCGAAAAAATATAATTATCGCGATAATAGTATACGCGATATCCATATCGCAAAGAGTTGCAATAAATCATTTATGTGCCAAGCATTTGTGTGTCCAAGATGGGCCCTTACTATGTTT
>JAQQZT010000017.1:7381652-7410871 GCA_030068275.1 Clarias platycephalus
CTATCAATATGGGCCAACATTTCTAAAGAATGCTTTCAGCACCTTGTTGAATCAATGCCACGTAGAATTAAGGCAGTCAAACACCGTATTAGTATGGTGTTCCTAATAATCCTTTAGGTGAGTGTATATGTATTATGTATTATACAGTACTGTTGGTCTCAACTGTACATTGTTGATTAAAAGTAACTACAAACCTATTAAGACAATGTGCCAGTATTTAATAAATTCAAACAACCCTATCTGTTTAAGTTTATGTGGTATGAAATTAATAATTATTTTTTGGTAATCCTTCTGCTTACACACTGGAGGTCATGTGAACTCAGGAACTAATTAGAATCTGCGCTAAGTATTTATACAGGATACATATTATAAACGTACTACTGATTTTGGGGTATTTACCCCCTAGAGTGCATCTGATTAACAAGACATTTATAATGTCTACGCAGGTCCAACCTGAAGTACAGGACGGAAAGACAGAAGAGGTCTAGTCCCAGTGCGTCTCCATGTCCCAGTCTGGAGAACGGCCACCACAGCGAACGTGTTCGCAACGGCAAACACTCCGGACTAGAGGGCGAGAAAAGCAGCGATGTATGTAGTCTCCTCTATTTTGCCTCTGTGCCCTCCGCCTGCACCATTCACTCGAATTCCCTCATCCAAAATGGTTTCTCTTGCTCTGTCTCTCACTGCCCCATAACTGACCTGACTGTTTGTTCTCACTCTCAGTTTTTTCTTTTTACTTTTTGGTTAGTTCTTTTTTATTTTTCTTTGGTATCTCGCTTTTGCCTGTTTGGCTCTGTTTGATGACTATTTGCATTCCCAGCTGGATTTTGTGCTAGTTGGGTAAGGTTTTTTTTCCTTTTTTTTTTCAAACAGCAGTTAATCAGTTTCTGTTGATAACAAACTTGATGTTTTTAATATTGAAGCATCACAGGTTGCAAATGAACCAAAGAAGGAAACGATCACAGTTGACTCGGTCAGTATTTGGGTTTTCTAAAGAATATGAATCACTTCCACTCAAGAATTAACATTCAAAAACAATTAGACCATTCCTCAGCTTAAACGAAATAAGGACGACGATACGAGGGGTGTTCAAGTCAAACCGGAACTTTTGATTGTCCAGAATAACAGAACACAGTTATGAGAGTAACAACCCACATTATTTCTCTATATAATCCCCTGCTACACTGATGAACTTATCCCAGTGTTTCACTAGTGCTTGGATATCATCAAGGTAGAAAGTTTTCTCAGTATTCCGGAACCAAGATCTGGATAAGAGCGTCTGCCAAATGCCTAAATGTAAATGTAAGATCTGACTTGCTACTTCACATCTTAAACACTAGCCTCCCAGGAACTCCTTTAATGGACCAAACATGTGCAAACGGCTTGAAGCTAGGGCAGGACTGTACAGGGAATGTGGTAATGACTCCAAACCGAGTTTCTGTAATGTGCAAATGTTTGTGAATGATTGTGTACACAGTTGCCACAGACATATGTGCCTCTCCCGCAAGCTAGAGACAAGTTATCCGTTGATTTTCAAGGATTAGGCTTCCACTCACTGAATGCTTACAGGAATGAGTGCCATGGGCTCCGAGTTACCTCGGCCAGAACTGCCGTTTACGGCTGTACCATCTACTTTGCACCATTCAAATGTTTTACAGCGGCTAAGAGTCTCATCACCGTACTTTGTTTGAAGTCTTTTTTTTGTCTGTCTTCATTCACAAAAACAGTCATAGAAAGTCCCGGCTTGACTTGAACGCCCCTTGTATGATACATTTCAGACACGATTTAGTGCCTTAGCAAAAATCGATTCAATGCCTTATTAAGAAAAAATGTTTAAACAGGCTGTCGGTTGTGATTTGTAAACCTCATTTGGATGAGTTTTGATAAAAAAGTATTAAAAGCGAGAAAAAAAAGGCCAGTGCATTTATCATTTCAGGTTTCCATTTGACGCTAACAGCTTAAGAATGATTTGCTTTATTTAATTTCTCTCAGTCTGAAATCGAAAGCAAGCAAGTATCTTGTGAGTACAAGTGTGAAACTGATCAGTGTATCGACACATACACCAAAAATATTACTGTGACCATGAACGATACCTAAACTACTAGTCGGAGTTGACCTGCATGCGTTCTTTTGAGAAGGTCTTATGTGCTGTTTTTTTTTCTTGTTTCACTTGCTTGCTTCATTCCTCTTTTCATTTCTGCCTTTATTTAATTTAGGTGGTATCTTCCCACACACAAACTCAATAAATAAATAAATGCCCAAACTTTTCTGTCTTGTTTGTGTAAAAAGCACTCATATACTTTGGAGCGGGACCAAGTAGGTTAAGAGGGTACGTGTATGAGTTTCTTCTTGTCAACACAGTTTGAACGCTCATGTTCTGAGTAACACCGTAGACCCCTTTTCCTCCAGACTGATCACAAACCCGACAGCTGGTGTTTCGAAACGAGCTTCTTTTTACTTGCTTCTTGTGGACTATCACTCTGACCTGCATGTAACCTTCTGGGTGGCAGCGTCACCTCTGATCACTGTTTCTTCTCTGCTTTAGATGAAAAATATATGTATATTTGTATTAAAGGGAAGTTTCACAAGCTTGTGATTATTTATTATTATTTTTGTTTAAAACTTTTATGCCAACTCGCTGTACATTATACCATGTGGTCTCCAGTCAGTTGGTTGAAAGTGAGGCAATTGTTAAAGGAAAAATTCCAGCATTAAAAAAAAAAAAATCTGCTACGTCTGTAGCGAATGTCTTATTAACATGGACTAGAAATTTGATGTTTTTCCTTATTGAGAAAAGAACTGAAAAAGTTTTTTCTACAAACACATTTAAGAATGAAATTGAATATATAATTAACATTTGAAATATGCAGTTCAAGAATACAGTGGTAACTCGGCATACAATTTTAATCGAGTAAAATTTAGGTGATTAATTTTAAATTAGGCGAGCTCTTAAGGCAGAAAGGCATTTTCCCATAGGAAATAAAGTAAATGCAGATAATCCATTCCAGCCGCCCAAACATATTACCAATGTTACCAATTTCCACTCAGCACTTTAATCATATTTTTGCAAATAAAAACTATCAAAACATTTAGAAAAGACATGTAAAAAAAGTAGCAAAATGTCCAATAAATAGAGGTTAAATCTTACTTAACCTTAATTCAGGATTCATCTTAGCACCTCGGCTTAAAAAATGAAACTGAAAGTGTCTCCTTTTTATTCTTGCTACTGTCCTTTCTAACATTCTTGGGACCCATGGTGCTGTGCCTTCACGAAATCTTGCCCCAAATGCAAAAAAACCCTTCGTTTGGCTTTCCATGGGCGCAAACAAGTTTTGAACGGCCCTCGGATGTGCGTGAGTTACTGTAGTTCGCTCATGTGCCGAAAATACTTACTTTGCCGAGGCAAATCTCTTGCAAAATTTCAGTTCTAAAGGCGAAAATTCATTAGGCAGGGCATTTGTATGCCGGGGTAACATTGTAAACAAGGCACTTAGAAATGCGACAAACTTGTGATCAAATCTCTATTCTGAGTGAATGGCATAAAGTCTCATGTGTAACTGGCACTGCCTAGAAACTCCGCCCCTTTCCCACCAATCACGGTCGTCAAAACTTATGGTAAATCCTTGCCTCATACTGTATGATGGTAACCGAGACTGTCTGTTTATTTTAGCTCACATTAGACAAGTTTAGATTGAATAGTCAGTTGATTGCATTTATTTGCAAAGTAACAAAAATTCATACAAAAATTAAATAATATGGTATTTTCAATTTAATTTTGAAAAATGAAAGAAAATGAAAATCTTGCTTTTTAACAAGGCTTTTAATGTTGAAAATTAACAAGGCGTGCAATGAAATGGCAAATTTAACACTTAAGTTAACACTTATAAATTACAAAGTAATTAAATGTGCTGTTTTTTTCTTACTTTCTCCTGCATTGATCAGTGCCAAAGCTGGTAATATTATTACACCCATACTGCATTATCATCTCCCGCTAAAATGGTGAATATACAGTACCGATCAAAAGTTTGGACATGCCTTCTAATTCCATGGCCTTATTGATTCTACATTGTAAAACAATTCTGAAGGCATCCAAAATAAGCAATAATCTCCTTTGAACAGTTAATAGTGAGATGTGTCTGAAATTAATACTCAGTAAAGAGTATACTGTGCATTTATATTACATTTCCATTTAGCATTTGGCATTTGGCAGATGTTCTTATCTGGAGTGACTTACAGTACAGAGGTGCTTTGAAGTTTCCATAACTGGATTGGATAAAAAGTGTAAGGATTTATCCAATGACGGAAACTTCCCAAAGCATCTGCCAAATCCCTAAATGTAACTGTAAAGCCTTCATAATGGCTCTAATCTGGTGCTTTTTGTTAATTGGTGATATTTTTTTTTGAGGATGGTAACTCGAAATTAACTGCTCCTCTACAGCAGAGGTACAATTTGCAATAGACAGAATATATACACCACTGAAGAATTCTGTGCGTTCCTTATATTCATGAAATTTAAACAGCTATGTGTTCTTTTCTCAGTACAGGAAAAGTTAGATTGAAAAGCGCTGGAGTTTTTCTTAAATAGCAGTAACTCAAACGCATTGTAGCTCACAAGAGGTTTTATATTACAAGCTAAAAACAAATCATTATTTTTGCAGTTCCATTACACATTCTTAATACTGAATTTCCTGCCCCACCAGTTGATTTTACGTCCCAGTAACTCCGGAAATGTTCTGCGGTTTTCTTTCTGATGTTTCCTGCATCTTAGTCTGTCTAGGAGTAAATGGAAAACTTGGAAATAAATAGGACAGCATTTTAGTCAAAGTGTTTTCACTAAAGGGACCCAAGCCATTTACAATCATTCACACACACACACACAGGTTTTACATCCCAAATGCTCATAACAAATCCTCAAAAATAAATCTTTCACTTTTCTAAAAAAGTGGGCAATTTCTAAAAGCAGACAGGGTTCCACCTGACCAGCTTCTCTGGTGTACTAATACACAGTATTCAAAACCCGAATATATGACTGGGGTCCCTTTTTTTTCCCAGTGTGCTGAATTTAGTTCTTCATCCTAGCACTCGACATCCCCCTCCACCTCCTCCTATCCATCCGTGGTGTGTGTGGCTCTTTTCTCTGTCGTCCTGACATGCTTTTTGCCCCATCGACCACAGTGTGCATGTTCATTCCCTTCTCCATTCCTTCTCGCAGGATCAGTTTGTACCATGGGTTTGGTTTTTGTCTATTTCGACTCATAATGTAATTTAGATGCCCTAACTTTCTTAACCTTAACATGGCTGTACATTTGTCCGAGCGAATAAGACAGCTATTCATGTCGATTTCTTTTTTCTTTTCTTTTTTGTTGTTTTGGTTTGGTTTTTTTGGTGTGTGTGTGGGGGGGGTATGGGTCAAGGGGATTGGTTCAATTTCGTTCTCATTTATTTGTCAAATTTGATTTTGGCTAACATTTTGGTTGGTTTGGTCTCCTTTTTGAGTTTGTGGACCAAGTAATTAGCTACTGGGATACTAAAAAGAACTCATTGTCTTTTTCCCATTTCGCTGCGGAGAATTTTCCTTTCTCCTTCCCCCTCCTCCTTTTTTCTTCCTTTCTCGTTCTGTCAATATTGCATACGTGTCTCTGATTGAAATGGAAGGTAGGTAATGCTCTGCCTACGCACGTGGTCTCTATGCAGATGAGAATGTGACAAGCACCCTAGCTTGACTGTTTCTCTCTCTTTCTTCTCATTTTATCTATGATATATTAAAAAAAATAAACTTTGGCGGATAACTTTTCATTGTTTTTTTTTCCTTCTGTTTTTCTTTCTTAGTAATATGTTCTTTATGATTTATAAACCTTCTTTTCCAACATTACAGTTTAGCTTTGCTCTATTGCTGAAGTGGTCAGTACACTGCCCTCCCCTCAAGTCCATTTCTCGTCTCTCTCTCTCTCTCTGTTCTTCTTTTGTTTGACTAGAATGCATTCATGTCTGTGCCGCATCCCTTTTGTCTCTTGGTGATTATGGTACATTCGTTTTTATTATTGTTTGACACATTTATTTTCCTTTTCTTTATTGTAGTTCTCAAGCTACAGCACAAAAGTCTAACTTTTGCTATAAAACACAGAAGTTCATCATATAATTGTGTGTGAATGTTGATTATTCTGTTAATTAGTCCTAAAAGCTTTTACATCCTGAAAATGTGTGATTTGAGATTACCACCAAATAAAGAGTTCTGCTGCGCTCACACCGGCAGTGATTTTCCAGCTTGCTCTGCTTGGATTGCTAGAGGACATTCCTATTTTTTCTGCCCGTGTGCAACATTTACACAAGCGAGCTACAGAATGCAAAAAAAAAAACACACACACACACACACACACACACACACACACACACACACAAATAAATACCATCCCAGCAGGAGTTTTGGGTTGTCAAAAAACGTTACAGGTATTGGGACCCTATTGTTGTTAAGTTTACATTAATAAAATGATGCTAGACCAGTGTTGGTGAGATAATGTTAGATGAATGACCCTAACATACAGTAATGTTGCAAATACAAATTAAATGCATCCATGAAATGAAATGCTCATCCAGCTGATCATCCAGGTTTTATTCCTTCTCTTTCTGCACGAAACCAAAACCCTGGTCTCGTTGGTGAGTATTTACCGCTAGTCCAACATGGAACCTGCTGCTGATGCTAGTAAATGCATGTATACTGCTTTGTCAAATGATGTGTATGATAAAATAACTCATCCAAGTCAAAAATACTTTTCCTCTACCTAGACAATAAATTGGAATGCGGTGGAGAGAGAGAGAGAACCATAAAGTCAGAGATCTGTTCTGTAAAGAGGATGCTCTGCACTTAGGCTGTTGGTTGTGCTATGTACAAGAATGTAGATATACTCTAGCTATACTCCAGCAAGACTTATCACTATCACTAGCATTGCATTTGGGGGACATGATGCAACTTTGCTGTATTTTCTTTCTTTTTGAGACAATTCAACTGGGAGACAATGCCGATAATTAGTCGCGACTTAAAACTGTATTGACCACATGCAATACAGTCTGGCATTGTGCGAACAGAAGTTTCGCGTCATGTATGTAAATAATATTATTCCTAATAGAGGTTCCATTGTATCTGGTTAGGTGGACGCTGATCTAAAAGTAATACATTTGTATATAACATTTTGGACAATGCGCAAAGTAGTTCCGCCCAACTGTGAAGCGTTAATTTACTGGAGATATGGCTTTAAACGTAGACTTCCTTAATCTTTTCTCAGAAATTCCGCTTCCTGTCTTATGATTGGTTACAAGAATTCAGTCTGTGATTGGTTAGATGCTTTACTGCAGTATGTTTGAAATAAGGAGCCAATCAGTATCATTTCTCAGCCAGACATCCAGTGGATAAAAGGTAAGACTGTTGGTGAATTGATTAGGAATTGATCAGGTTGATTAGGAATGGAAGCAAAGTTTCCTTCCCAGAAATGTCATGTGGGACAAACATGTGCAGAGAGAATATATTTATTCCAACTAGACAGAAACAATTAGAGTAAGCGTTTCCATGGCAACTGTTGAACAGATTATCAAAGGGTTACACCACCCTTTCATTCATTCAGATCGGATTGGATCGGGCCAGACTATTCCGACTGAGGTGTGTACTGTACAGGCTGTTATTCTCATTATTAGTGAAATATTAGTGTCCATAAAAATTTATCCATTGTGTTAGGGTCATTCATTCAACCGTATACCAAAAAAACAGCATTCTAAGTTTTAAAGACAATGTCGTCCCGATGTGTTTTGGCAGGACAAAGACCTGCTGTAATACGATTCTTATGAGTTAGTGTTACGTTTCCTGCTGGGTTCTGGCTAAAAATAAATTAAATGTACAGGAAATATGCCTTTTATTTATAACACACGTGCATCCACACAATTCCTCACTCTCTACAAAAATTTTGCTCTTCACAATTTCTAACATTCTTTTCTCTTCACGCAATCCGACTTATCTACACAAATTAAAAGGCAACACATTAAACCTATAGGAAAACAGCAATTATCACAGTTGTGATACAAATATGTCCGAAAAAAAGTTGATATTGAAAATATTCCTTCTGTTCATAGTTACCAAAACAGTTAACTTTTTTTTTTCTTCTCTCTGCCCACTTAATATCATTCTCCTCGCCAACTTCATGTCACTAATGGTCACTCTGCCTCCTGTCATGTGTGGTTCAGCCGTTATAATTGCAAAGTAATGACTTCGGGTCACTTTGACTCCTTGCCATTGGTGTGAGTGCAGAGTAGTGGTGGTCAAAGACAGCATTTTAGGGGTAATTCTTATCAGTCTTGCAAAGAAAATTATTAAAATTGAGAAACTGCTATGAGCCCTGGCTTTAGGCTGCTCAGGCAGAAGTCTCCATAAATATTGTGGGTATTCATCAAAAGGTCAGTTACAATGATGCAGAAATTGAATTTAATGTGAAAGTATTGAAAAGTATGTTTATTTAAAACTTTGCATGTTCACTAAAATAAATTATGAATTATCAGCTGAAAAAATTATTTTTTCCCCTCTTAGTCTGTATGCGTATATCAGATCATCAGAATCATTTGCTACTTTGAAAGCAAGTGGTTCTGAAAAGAGTGCCCAAGCCCATCCTGTCATTTTTTTCCCTTTAGGCCTAAATGTTTATTTCTTTATTTTGAAATGATTTCATTTGGTGTGTCTTTTTGAGTTTGATTCCATGTATTGTCTCATGCTCACTACCAGGGAAGGGTGTTGTGTCTTTTTCTCTTGCATTTTGTGAATCTAATGATGCACTTATGTTGCCCCACTTTTCCCTTCTCTTCATACCTTACCTACTAAAGGAGGGAATGCCACTTTATTGGTAAGTGGATGTTAACCAAAAGGGAGTTAAAACAGAGTAGCCATTAAAAAAAAAAAAAAGAAAAAAAAAAGGAAATGGGTCGCTGTTCACATCTCAGCAATTGTCTGCAGGAAAAGCAATCCTCAAGCAGAAATTTACTTTTGAATAGAAGACCAATTGTTTTCTAATTCGAGTGACTCTATAATTGTGAATCTTTAATTTTGTTCCTTCCATTTCTGTGATGTTCTGTCAAGTTGTCTGATTTTTTTATTATTATTATTATTTTTTCGTTCTAGTACTTATTTTTCACTTTATTTCTGTTTGTAGCCATTTCTTTAAAAAAAATTTTTTGACAAAGTCCTCCTTTTCCACTCAGCTCTTTGGTCTCTTTTCACTCTCTGTTCTCCTGTTCTTGATTTGGTTCACAGTTTTTTTTTCTACATATTTTCCCTTTCTTTCCTCTTCTTTTCTTTCGGGATTATAATTTCCAGCTCATTATGGTTTTGCATGCCAAGTATTGCATGCGCTGCACCATAGAGGACTGTCTATAAGCCATATCCAGAAAACTTCTAGCTCTTTTCTTTTAGATATTTGCCATTTTTTTGGCAAGTACACCATCACATTCACCCAAGTGAAAAAGATTCTAATTTTTGTGTATTTGTGTCATTTTTTTTTTCCTTTTTTTCTTTTTTCCTTTTTTTCTGGTTATTATACATCTACAGAACTTACGGACACTGGCTTCTTCCTCACTGAATGAAGTGCAGAGGCAGACGTCGCCTAATGTAAGAGAAGCGAAGAGCCACAGTGCCCTCTGTAGGAGTCCTGGACGGCAGCAGACACATGCCCAGATGGGAGAGGCAGGAAAGGGAGATGAGCGGCAGCGGCGTGGCAAGCTGTCCTCTGAGTCATCAGGGAAACGGGCAGGACGGACCTGCCACTCTCCTGCCCATAGCAGTGACTCCCAACTTGATCTCCAGTCTAAAGTCAAGAGCACACATGTGAAGAAGTGAGATCTATCTATCTTCCATTTTAACCATTTCTAAGTAGATTATGATGTGACTTTTGGTGTACAGTATACTATGCACAGGTCAATTTGTAGTCAAAATGGCCAGATGAACATTTATCATATCTATCATGTCTATCATATTTTTTTGCAGAGCAAAAGGGTCTCATTCATCTAAAAGGCGTCATTATAGTAGGGTCCAGAACTGGCAGCGCAGTGTGTCAGCATCATCAACTTCACACCGGCGCACGACCGGCCGCAAGAAGAGCAAATCAAGCCTACAGCAACGGAGCAGCTCATGGAGCAGTGTTCGCTCTTCTTCACGATCCAAATCTCGAGATCACACACAAAGCAAGACCAAGTCCCCACACACTCGCCAGAACAACTCTAGGTACATGCGTCCTTACTAAAAGTCATTTTTACACAATGTACTTGTTTGCCTTAAAGTCTATTCTTACAACACATCTCACAGTTTTGGAAGCTAAAAAGAGATACATGCAAAAATCCAAGATTTTAATATTAAAGATACTGCTGTGTGTGCTGCACTTTGACTTTGCAAGTAGCATGTTACAATTAAAAAAGGACCACAATGATCTCTTCTTTATGTGGGAGCATACACATTTGAAGAGAATTTGGACACACCTTAATACTCATCTCTTCTGCCGCACATATAGGGAGCGGGACAGTCCTCACTACTCTGACGCTGAGAGAACTCGCCGACGATCCCGCAGTTATTCTCCCATCCGCAAGAGGAGGAGAGACTCACCCAGCTTTATGGAGGCACGCAGAATCACCAGGTAAATACAGTTCCTGCTAACTCTGAAACAGTTGTATTCCAGCAGGGTATAGGTGGTTTCTCAGATGATTATAAGTATTGTAATTTCTACACTGCCTGGACAAAAAATTTAACATTCAAGAAGGGTTAATTATTGGGCAACATCATGCAAAGAAGAAAACTAAGGAGATTTGAAACGGCTGGTTTAAAAAAAGTAAGCACATTATTAAAACCTGGAAGGATAGTACTGAAGCATCAATTTAGTGGAAGAAATGTGGTCGGGAAAAAAATCACGAATGATCACTTAATCACTTGGTGAAGTTGTATGATGAAAAAATTAACAAAAAAAAACATAGACATGTTTAATAGTGAAAATAAGAGCATTTCTACACCCACACACAATGTGATGAGGATGCAAAGGATTGGATTAGTGAAGCTAATCAGAAAAAAGTCTTGAATTTGCTAGGCATCAAAAGATTAGAAGTCCAGATTGACCCTATCCCAGAGCGATGGGTGTCAAAGGTGAGAAGGGAAGCTCATGAATGAAGTGATCCACCCAAGAATGAAGTGATGCATCCATCATACAACTATCCAAGCCTTTGGTATGATCTTGGGTGGTCTTAGATGGTCAGGCCTAGGCTCAGCAACATTATGTGGCAATGTAATAAAGTCAGCTGACGACCTGAATGGACTGAATGACCAGGGTATGGTCATATCAAGTGTTTAGTGGAGTTTATCTTCCCCGATGGCACTGGCATATTCCAGGATTCATGAACTGGTCACCATATTGTGTGCTGTAATCATATATTATACAGCATTTTTTTTTTTTTTTTTTTTTTTTTTTGGGGCCAGGCATTGTATTAGTTTGGTCATTTGACCCTAACTAAAACATTTTATTCAATATATTGATACCTTTAATTCACCTTATGTATTTTTTTATGTTAAAAAAGGGGGGGATTGAAATTCTTTGTAAATTCTGTTTTGCTTCCAGACACATGGTTTTAAATGAGCAACTCCATTTTCTTTGATTTGCTCAGGTAATAGCAACTGATTTTGGCTGTTAATCAACAAAATTAGCCAGCAAATGTCACCTAGGCAAACAAATAATACTAATTATAAGTGTCTTTGAGTGTCTTTGCAAGTTATGAAGCTGAAATGAATAAAATCACCCAATAAATTGGATCATTTACAAAACAAAGACATTGCTAGCTAGTCAGCTAAGCTAATTATTTCCCTGACTTTAGTGCCGGTGCTTGTGACTTGTGCTAACTTACTATCAAACTGTATAAATTCAATTCAATATGAAATAGTGCAAATTACATGCCACTCCAGATTTGTCAGAATAGAAATCTAAGGCAAAACATAAAGTATTTTTTCTGAATACAAAACTGGCTCAATTATGATTTTGTAAGTCTGGAATGTGCAAAAATTGGTAGCCAATTTACGTTATGCTGGTGATTAAGAATATAATTTTGATTGTTTGATTTGATATTCAATGTGAGAGTTTTACAATACATATCGAAATGTGTATACTTGTCTTACAATACATCTCAAAATGTGTATACTTGTGTATATTTGTCTTTGACAAATATGAGGTAGTTTACTACCAGTTGTGACTAGCTAGCTAGCGATGGCAGGAGTATGGAGGAGCAAAGGGGCTAGCATATCTATGTAGAGGGCTAGCATAACCCATATAGTGTCTGGGTTTTTCATCAGGGTTAAACAAAGGTAAATGTAATTTTAGTACTTTTTTTTTTTTAAACATAGAATTATATTTAAAATATTGTTTAAATGTTTTTGTGTTGGATGGCAGCATATTAAAAAAAGAAAAATTATAATTATATTTGTAAATCTGGACAAAGACAAAAAAAAAATGTCCTTCAGAAGCATGATCTACAAAGGGGTTTTCTGTAATTCATCTTCTTTTCCCTGACAAAATGTTAAGACAGAATTCATAAGTATGGGTTTTAGATTGAAATCCTTTGTGATTGTACAAGGATTATTATTTTAACATACAGCGACATCTAGTGGCGACTCTGTTTACTGCCAGCTTTCCAGTCATACAGTAAAAATCACATAAAGGAGAGTATATAATAAATACAAAAACAAGATTTGCTCTGATGTGGTGTCTATAATCTGTTGAGATTAATATAACCAAATTTAAATAATTCAGATGACTTTTGCTTGGTCTTTCATCATCTGTCTCAGGTAAAACAGCAGCCTATACATCCTCATTATTTTCATGCTGACATGTATTTCCTGTGTTTCTGGATCAACATGCCTGAATCAGGCCAGCTCACATTTTCACTTCTGTACGAAGGTGTTCAGCAGACCTTGGTATCGGAATGTGGAGGCAGGGTTTCCGTGGTAACTGTTTCCCAGCAGCAGGACTCTCCTAGGCCTCATCTCCTTGTGAATCAGTTTGGTGAAGCGGCGACACACAATGTCTTTACAGTACCAAAACCAACATCCTAACCATGTCTTTTTTTCTTTAATCAAAGTTGCTTCAGTGTTTACTGGCATCTGATGAATACTAACTCTACCACACGATTAACAGATAAAGGGGAAGTCTAGAGGTTTTGAAATTTAAATCTATGTGTTCGATCAATATGCAACAAAGCATAATGCAGCAACCCTGCAAAGTGATTCTAAATAATAACAATAATAACTTAAAACCAAAGTCTGTGGGATGTTTTTTGTTCTTCATTTGGTGTGTTTATAATAATATAAATTCGAAAAGATTTCCATTCTGTACAAACCTCTTGACAAACCCTTGAGTCTGTTTCTTCCTCACTTCTAATTAGAATTTAAAATATCCGTATCTGTACCAGTTAACAGCACTTTGCTTGGCAGCAGTACAACCAGTGTGGGTGCTTCGAGGTGACCTACTGCTTATAAATGATTATGTGTGTGAATGTACGATATTAACAAATTATGCATCTTTGTCTGTCTTTTTATATAACTATACAATTAGGGGCGAATGTATTAACCCGGATTAACACATGCAGCCACTCAGGCTTTTTTATTCTAATCACAGCATTACGGCTTCCGCTGACAGCATTACCTAAAATCATTATCTCTGTTTCTGTCACAAATAAAGTACATATGAAATTTCATTTTAAACGTCTTTAATGATTGGCACTGACACATGAACTATACATGCAAATCTAATGTTATTATTGTGGCTGTATTCATTTTTACAGAGAGATTATTCTAGTAAGACCACGTTTATTTACCGAAGGAGTGTCCAGTCTATCTATATAATTAATTTCCAACATTTCTGTAAGACTCAAATCCAATAGTATTAGTAGTACTTTCATACAGTGATTATGTCAATTACATTGTATTTTTTTTTACCAGTTTACACCAATGTCCAGTGCATAGACTGCATATATGTTGATTTCAACCAACAAAACATTTAGTGTGCCAGGTTTCACAGATATGCCTTTTTACCACCATATTAATAGTAAAGTAACCCACTCAAACTTTAACTGGCTCCAAACATGTTATATCCTTTACCCAGCTTTTCTGAGAATTAGAAGTATCATTGATAACTTTTTGAAATCATGGATTACGTTATAGTTGCATGTATAGTTCATGCCAGTGGTATTAAAGATACTTACTATAATGTGGCATTGCCTAACATGCCTAATGTTTATCTCTCTATAGTGCACGCAAGAGGCCCATACCGTACTACAGGCCTAGTCCATCTTCCTCTAGCTCTCTGAGCAGCTACAGTAGCTCCAGCCGAAGCCGGAGTCGAAGCCGGAGCTACGACAGCTACAGCAGCTACAGTCGGAGCAGGAGCCGAAGCCGGAGCAAAAGCAGGAGTAAAAGTCGGAGCAGGGGCAGGAGCAGGAGCAGCAGTCACTCACGAAGCCCCAGTCAAGCGCACAGCTACTACAGTCACAGCAGCTATGAGAGCCCTGGCTTCTGACGAGTGATGGGAACAGTAACAGGTCAATTAAAGGATGGATGGAAAATCAAAGAAAAGACCAATTAAGACGACACTTCAGACTCCTCATATCTGTGGTAAACAAGTAATTACTATAACTAAAAAGGTGTTATCATAGCCAAGATTAGCAATTTTGCCGCGCACCTCCAAGGTTGGAGGTTTGGGGTTTGAATCTAGCCCCTGGTCTGTGTGCGTGGATGTTGCATGTTCTCCCCGGACTTGGTGGGTTTCCTCCAGGCTCTCCGGTTTCCCCCCAGAGTCCAAAGACATGCATTGTAGGCTGATTGGCGTTTTCAATTCGCCCGTAGTATTTGAGTGGATGTGTGAGTGTTTGTGTGCCTGTAGATTGCAAGAAGGTTAGGGTTCTTAGCAGCAGACCCTTTCCTTACAGCATTCACCGATGGAGCACCGAGATTCGAGCATCATTCACAATTTTTCCAGCACATCAGATCAGATGATGATGATTACAGAACATCACACAGATATCGGTAAAACATAATTAAATGAAACAAAGCAGCCAAAAAACGAAGAGCAAAGGAACCTGTCAAACAATCGTGAGAAATTCTCACGACCTGTGTGTTACAAACAAAAACGAAACAGACGCTTAAAGCCAGGAGAACAAAACAAAGCACTTTTATGGCCTGAAATTCTTCCAAATTGCATAAATAACAAAAAACAAGGGTCAGCAGAAGTGACAAGATCAACATCGCACGTAAGCCAACAGGGACTGAACAGCGACTCCATGGACGGCGAAGACATTCTGTAATATTCTTCCCCACCCCCTTCCAAAGACTGACATACACACGAACGAACAAACGCGAGAACAAACACAGACTGTATTAATAATATTAATAATATTCATGATATTTATCTCGTGTTTTTCACTAGTGGAAAACAGAACTGTGTGCTTTTCTATAAGATGTATTATACAGTACGTATACACCGGGATGTTGATGTGTAAAGGTGTAAACTGCAAGCTCTGGCTGTAAACTATGCACTGTATATCCAAACCTATACGATATAAGGCTTTGTATGTGGAAAAGTTAGCATGATGCAGCAGAGGAGACGTTCATATTACGAGCACCTGGCCAACTCACACACACATGCATATACAAACGTAATGCATATACAAATGTAAATTTCTCTCCTTCTTTATTCTCTGCTCTCCTTGACTGTTTCATATCGGATACACCTGTATGTAGAAATGTATCATTTCGGGCACTATGCCACTTTCCTTGGCTATGGGGATTGCATACATGGTTGTATCGCTATTTAGAGCTTTGACTAATTTAGTGTAATTTAGTTCTGTACAGTTATTATTATTATTATTATTATTATAATCATTGCTTTTGTCAGTACCTGCCCTTTGAAGCCAGGCTGCAAAAACCCATGTCTGTTTGATCATGTTGTATGTATTTAATTGCATATTATTTATTTACCTAATTGTTCTTATTTATTCATTATTTATTAAATTATTTATTATGTATTTATTCCGTCATTATTTATTCCTTCTGAAACATTATTGGGAAAGAAAATAATTTTGCTTGAAATGAAACAAGAAATTATGTTTGGATTTTCTGAAGTCCTAGCGAAGAAGTTTGAACTTTTAAAAAATAATTGAAATTGAGGTCTAATTTTCCCGAAGTTTGAACCCTAAGCATCAGTGCTACTCTACAGACTTGCTGTATTTTTTCCCCTTAAAATATTTTGCACATACCTTTACCCAGAAATCTTCAATAAAAACACTGCTGATCTCAGAACAGTTTCTTCCTCTCATACCTTTGATTAACTAACTGAAATCAGATTCCCCCTGAATCCAACATGCTCACATTTCTCTCCCTGTAGGACTTTTACTGAAATTGACAAATGAGTTGATGATGCAATCAGGGAACAACATGCTCACAGTCTTCCTCTCCTCTCTTGCTCACACTTTTGTCAGTGTTCTTGAAGTCATCCTTCATTCATGTGGATCAATACCCTCTTCTGTACGATTATACAGCGCTTATCATGGGACTGTATAGACATCAGTAGATGTAGTGTACTAGTTATTATTCTACAAAAAAAATAAAGTATATTCCAGTGGAAACCTGAATATTTGCCTAGTGTTTTTTTCTCTTTTTGTACATTTGTAAAGCTCTAAATAAGTTGCATTATTTGTGAATGTTATACTCATAGTGGTATAAGTTGCCTTAATTTCATATCAGCCATTTCATAGCGGTTATAAATAGCTATATGATTGTTTTGTCTATGTGCACGAAGTGTGCACAAAGTTTGCATGTTCTTCCTGTGCTTGGTGGGTTTCCTTTGGGAATTTGAGAAATACTCCGTTTTCCTCCCACAGTCCAAGGACATGCAGATTAGGCTTATTGGCGTTCCCAAATTGCCTGTAGTTTGTGAATGTTGACCGGATGTCCTACTACTGTACGGTTCAAACCAACCAAATTGGAATAAATACTGTGGTCACAATTGCAAATACTACTTTATATTACTGATAGAACTCCAGAATTTGGCACAATGTAATCTTTAAATGATTTGTTAGTGGGTGGATTAATAGCATGTCATTTAGAATAACACTTATTGTACGAGAAGTCAAACCTGGACTTTTTATTGTGCAGAATTTCACAATAGTTTTTTATTTTATTTTATTTTTGCTCTCTTTTTTGTTGTTGTTGCTGTTTTTACAAAAACGTAGTGTCGTGTACTGTAGGTGTGCGATGACTAAATGGAGGGGAAAAAACAAGTCTTTAGTGTAGCAGTTCTCACATTAAACCACAGGGGGCGCCCGCGTACACTGAGTGCTATTTTGGTTTCATTCAGATGCTGTATGACATTTGAGAAGTTTCTAGAATGTTCGAGTGCCATCAGGCTCAGTGACTTAAACTGGCATACAAAAGTCATCCTGTATTATTTCTACCTTTGACCTGAGGTTATATATTGTAAGTTATATAATATTTACTTTAATTTAAATATTTTAATACAATTTAATATAATGTACAGGTTTTGTTCAGTTCAATTAAATAAATTGTTTTTTGCTAGGTTGTTTTTTTTTTCACACTCCTGTGCATTCTGGTTACTTCTGAAGTTTGGTAATGTACTCACTTTGACTCAAAGGGGCAAATGGGGAAGGTTCCAGAATCCAGCACCACCAACTTGCCATTGTTCAGCTTTTGAGCAAGGCCCTTAACCTGTATGTGTAATGAGATAAATAGCTGTCACTCTGTATAATATAAAATATTATTGACCTATATTAATATTTGCCCCCCCCCCCCACCCCCACACACACACACACAGCCATAGCTCCTGTGAGTGCTGACTGACAGAGTGCAGAATCACAAAATCGTAGCTCCACAAAGCTCCAGTATCTAACACTTACCTACTCACTTACACACTGTAAACTGTATACCCTGAGATAATTCAAACACATAGAAAAACAACAGTTTTCCAAATTATCACTTCTAACATATTCAAATATTGTCCCGTGAATACTTTAAAAATACCCAGTTTGTATGTAATTTGAGATACGTGCACTAACGACGAACTTAAATAACCTTAAATTTGAATTGTTCAAGGTTTATGACCTTTCAAGCGACTCTTACTGTTTCCACAGAAGCAAGTAACGTAATACTGATAAGTACAAATTATACTAAAATGTAGGTTAGGCAATCTAGATTATATTAGTTTATTTTTATTTTTTATTATTTATCAGAATTATAACCAGCCACACCTATGCGATATATGTTTTATATGTACTTATTTTGTTGTGTCATAAAATTAGTTAGAACAGACATGTCAATGTGGTGCAATGCAATGTGGATGAAGAATAGGAAATATTCACAACAATTAAAGCCTAATTTTCTGTAACCAAATGGTGATAGTTTGACTTTTACAAAATAACTTGTAGTAGTATTTTCTGTACATTTCTCTAAACTCTTATATATACAGTATATATACAGTATATACAGTACCTGTATACAGCCAATATATAAAAAATATATAAAAGTACCTATAATTTTTTTCTTCACTGTCATACTTTAATCAAGTTCACAAAGAGATTGTAAACATAGAAGCAACTTTTTCCCTGAACCCGTTAAAAATGAATAATATTTAAAAAGACATGTATATATCTTTAACTCTGTTTTTGCTCATTGCTCTTTTTAAACTTTGTCCTGGTGAGCCTTTTCTTCAGCTGTCTGCTCTTCCACCTGTCTATCTATCTGTCACTATAGGAGACTACTCAGTTGAGACAAGATCTTCATAGATTTCTGTGATCTTTTCATAGATTCCTGTGTAATTCTGTAATGCAGGGCAGGAGGGATTACATGAGTGTGTGAGTTTGTATGTCATTAGACTCATGACGAGGATAAACAGACCCCTAGTCAGCTGTACTGCGGACAGGCTTAGGTCGGGATTCCATTCTTCTGCTACGTCTGCCGTGAATAGACCTTCTAGTCAGTTCTATAAATATTTGTGTCGAGGGGAGGGGGGGTAGAAAGTTTGAGAGAGTGTGAGAAAGAAATTGGGCGTGCCGTGGAGGATTATAAAAGCCTGCAGCCTGCAAACAGACAGCACCTTCTAGAAGGGTTTCTGATAAACGACTCGAAACCTCCAGCGACAGAAGAACTTACTCCTCTTCAGCCATGACCGAAAGGCGCATCCCTTTCACTTTCCTCCGTACTCCATCCTGGGACCCGTTCCGTGACTGGTACCAGGGCAGTAGGCTCTTTGACCAGACCTTCGGGATGCCAGCATTTCCAGAGGAGATGCATGTTTTTCCCACCAGCCACTGGCCTGGCTATATGCGCCCTCCCATAGGTGCTGAGCTGGCCTCCCTGATGCAGAGCGCTCAGGTACCCTCACCCTCCATGCACACGCCCGTTGTGGCTCATCCAGCGGCATACGCTCAAGCCTTGTCACGCCAGCTCAGTACCGGGATGTCTGAGATCAAACACACACAGGATAACTGGAAGGTGAACTTGGATGTCAAGCATTTCGCTCCTGAGGAGATCACAGTCAAGACGAAGGATGGTGTGGTGGAGATTATCGGTAAGTTTGAGTGTCATTTTATCAATGAAACATGAAACATTTTATTTGGATTTGATTGTATTCAGAGATGGCTGTTTTTCCACCTGTTGATTCCAGTTCAGTGTTTCTACTGGATCATGTAGCATTTTGTTAAGCAGTCATCCAAACATGCTATTACTGTAGTTTGAGCTTGATGAGTTGTTTTTCCACTGCATGCTTTAAAATAGAAAACGATCTTTTTTTTAAAGAGACATCAACAACAACAGAGAGCCCAATGTCAGTTAGAAATGAAGGGTTTTGGAAGTCTTGCTAATTCGAATTTATATACAGTAGCTCAGGCATCTTGTTGGTGATGAAAATCAATCAGCATATCATATGCAGTCTTTGAGAAGTAAAGTGAGTTTTGGTATAGATCAATCAGAGAATGATGGAAAGATAATCAAGTTTCCTCTTGAACTTTGACTCCATATAAGATACAGGAGATAAAGTAAACATTTCTCAAGAACAGTTACAAGATACTGTAGAGTTAAAAAAACAGACTTAGTGCATCAGGAAGTGAACCACCCAAATCTAGCCTTTGGGAGGTCAGTTTGGAACACAGCCCAGAGAAGGACTCACACCATTGTAGGACAAACTGAGCTCAAATACTCAGAGGTCATGGACATCCATAGATTTCCTCGTAATGATCGAAAAAAAAAAAAAAAAATCCTATCGCAGTTATGACTGATTTCATGAGAAAGAAAGGATGAGATCATTCTCAACTGCACCATTTTGAGGCATGACTGGGTGTTAACTTTATATCTAAAAATGATTTACTATCACATGATCGACTTTTATTCATACAGAACCCTTAAAACTTGGACAAACATGATTAAAGTTTATTAAGGTTCCTCAGGTTTCTTGTGTAACTGATACACAGTTATGGACATTTATGGTAGTAACTACAGCTGTTGGTTATTCCATGGGTTTCACAGAGGCCTGGGTGGGCTTATGTCTTCTTTCTTTTATTAGAGTCGTTGTCAAAACAGGCAAACCGGTTGCCACAGCACAGTGGAACACCACCTTTTATTTTTTATAAAGAAAGTCCTAGAAAACTACTAAAATAAAAAGCTGAGAAGATTTACTGTATATATGTCCAGAATGACAAAGAACATGGAGATGCTAGTTGTCAAATATAAATAGGTGTTAGGTAAATCCATTTTTGGAATGCAAACACACTAAAATACAGTAGTACGGTCCAATATGGATGTACTGCTTGTACTGTAGCATTGTGCTCGCATCCAAAAGCAAACTGGAAACATGTGAGGTTCTTGCAACGTTTGTGCTCTGTTTTACAGGAAACCACGAGGAGAGGAGAGACGAGCATGGATTCATATCTAGATCCTTCACTAGGAAGTACACGTGAGTAGAACATAAGTGTTAATATAATATGTGTGAAATCCAGAAGTGCTTTATATAAATAAAATATCAGAGGAATTATTAAACAACCCATGGATAAGGCTACTTACTGGTCATTAATATCAAACGGAATATATTATTATTAGATTGAATATTGCTATTCATACTGACACCAATCATCTATAACACTAACACCACTGCTAGGTGAATTGAATAACATAGATTATCCATTATATACCAATAAACTAGTAACAGGATTGTGGGCACCCAAGGCATATTCATGCCAGTAGGGACCAAAGGTGAGCCTGTCTGATATAATACGACCGAAAAACCAATTTAGCGCAGATTGCTGAAAAAAAATAGAGAGAGCTATCAGAAAGCTATCAGAACACCCGGTGCATCAAAGTCTGCCATGTTTGGGGATTACCAGGCAAAAAGCTCAAGGATGTTGACCCAACTACTAAATTCCATCCAGGGAATGCACCAGACAAACAAGTCTGATCCATAGAGGCCATATCCCACAACCCACAGCACACAAAGATCTACAGTACTGCCAACATTCTGGTGCCAGACCACCAGAGGTCTTGTGCAGTCATGGCCTGAGGGAGCTGGGGTTAAAGCCCCTGGAGCAGATAAGGTCAAAGGCCTTGTTTAAGGGGGATTGAATCCCCTTGCGCTGGGGATTGAAGTCCTGATCTTGTGTAACACAGAGAGAGGAATATTCAGTAGTAAATAAAAAGTAGTTTTAAGGTATAGCTTGTTTCTTGTGGATTGCTCAAATTGAGTTATTCGAAATGCATCAGTGGTATCATGCAGTTTGATGTTATTTTGAACAATGTGCTAAAATAGAGTTGAACTGTATGTGAGGTACTGATTTACATTAACTAGGGTTAGGATATTTTTAAAAAAAAAACCCACCTAATCATAGAGGCAAATTCTCTTTACATTTCTGTCAGTTCAAATGATCATAATTTTTTTGGGGCTTATCTTCATTCTTTTACACTATGTGTGTTGCTTCTCTGGTTTGGGACGTAAGCCAGAACATTCCATACGCTTCCCAATCTGCATACCGCAGCTTTGTTTTTTCTTATCTCAGTCGGAGGTTAAAGTACATCTCATGAAATGGGTAAAAAGATCAGCTCACAGCAAAGTAACGCAAATCTATACAAACTCAAATGTCGATAGTAGCATCTCTGGCTTTCTGAAAATAGCCATTCGTGTGCCTCAGCTGTCTTTGTCTTGCGCCCTGTTTCTTTGTCTTTCTCGGATTCCCTCATACAGTGTATGTAGTTTTGTCGCCATCAAGAGGATGCCTCTGCTTGCACTGTGCTTTTTTTTTTTTGTTATTTTGACGTGTTACTGCCCTGATGCACTAAATTGGATGGAGCAAAAGTAATTTCCAGTGACTGCACAAAGCCATTTTTTTTGGCTTTGCATCAGGCAGCATTACACAAGCATGTTGTTGATTATTTTCTGATAATAGCACACCGTGTTGTGGTTTATCACTTACATCACTGACTTTATCAAATCTTTCCTTTTAGCAACTCATGCTATGATTTGCAAATTCTTCCAGATTTCATATTTGCACATGCGCATACGCATACTTAGTACAACAGCTCTTATAACATGTAGTGAGATACAGAGAATATAGCAAATTTGAGCAGTTTGAGAGATTGCTTACGTCTTTGCTTATACAATGGGCCTTTCACAGTGAGTTATTTACTGTAAATGCATTTTTTGCATAATGCAGTTAGATAAATTGATTTGAACCAATCCAGTTCTCCCACTTCAAGAATAATTCGACTCTAGCAGTATTGATCAACTACCATTAGAACTCAGCATTAGTGAACAAAGAGGTCGATCTTATCTGCTCAAGCATGCTCTTACCACATTAAGCGTCATTTGGTCTGCATTACTTAGTGCTTCACTAGCTCCTTGTTCACTAATAATGCAATCAGACTAAATATTCAAAAGCCCTATGTATATGATCTGTCTAATCTCAATCTAATCTCGACCTATCAGCATTGTTTCTTAGCAATATTGCTTACTTTAAACAGTTAAATAAAAACATTTTAATAAATGTTGAAGGCAAAACTAAATAAATCTCTAATAAAATATTCAGGGATTTAGTGGAATGAATGCTGGCTGATATGACAAGGACACCACTACTACCCTGAAGCTGATTATTTTCCTATAACAACACATTCTGAGATGCGTTAATCGTTTTACAATGCAACAATTTATTAACAATCATTTCATATGTATTAATAAGTGACATCTTATATCTTTTATACTTAAAGTTGATGTTATGTAAAATGCATGGGAAAAAAAATTCAAGATGCCCATATTGGGCCCTTGAGCAAGGCCCTTAAACCTGTCTGCTCCATATCATGGCTGACCATGCACTCTGCCCCCGGCCCCCAGGCTGGGATAGGTGAAGAAAATAATGCATATGTGACAAATAAAGGCTCAACTGAAAGCTTAATTTAACTTAGTGTTTGTTAATTCACTTTTTTGTTATTCCTCTAGCTACTGAACTACAGTACATCATATCTTATTTTAATCACTCCTTATCACTCCTTATTTTAATAACATTCACAGTAAATCTTGTAGCCTTGTACTGTATTATACACTCTTGTAGCCTTGTACTGTATTTTACACTGACTTTTTTCCCCCCTCATTTTTAAATATATTGCTCCTTAGTTACAGTGTGTTCACTGTTTCTCTTCTTGCTTTCTCCAGACTGCCCCCTGGTGCTGATGCAGAGAAAATCACCTCCTCACTCTCCCCTGAGGGTGTCCTGACTGTGGAGGCGCCGCTCCCCAAACCCGCCATTCAGTCCTCTGAGATCACCATCCCTGTCAACACGGCCGGCAGCGCCGTACAAAAGCAGGAAGGAAAAAAGTGAAGAAGAAGAAGAAGAGCATGACATTTGAGATAGACAAGATACTGTTTTACATACAGCATGCTCTAGTCTCTGCCTTTTCAATGCACGCTTTAGTGTATGACTTGAGATTGACTCACTTCTTAATTTCCTCTTTGTGTTTCTTTTTTTTTTTGTTACAGTGTGCACTGCAACCATATTTTAGTTTGATGCTAATTACACACTTCACCTGAATAATGAACAGTGAACCCTTACACAAACACACACACACACACGAGTACCGTTTGTTGGTGAGAACTGAAAGCAGTGTGCACACTTGTTAATAGAGGGGTGTTGGTTTCTTTGACACAAAAACACACATGTAGCACTACACACCGAGAGACAGTCTTGACACCATTCACACACCTCTGATCCCCAACAGAGCAGTTACTTTCCTCCCTCTGACTCAAGAGAACAAACTGTATGAAAAGGCTTTATGGGCGTTAAGGATGTTTGTGGTTCTTAGAATGATTTAAAGGAACACCACTGAGCAGAATACACTGCTATGAACTCTCCAATAAACTTTTTAACCTCAAATTTATGAGTTGTCGCAATATTCCATACGATAGTTTACATTATTGAATGCTGAACTACACCAATAATATATGAACATGTCAGTGGAAGCATGCTGTGTATGGGGTAAAAGAAACACTGGTAAAAAAAAACAACACACACATTTTCTCATACAACATAAAGTCTTTATATGGCCCTTGCACAGGAATAAAATGAATGAATGAAGGAATAAAATATGCAACTATTAGGGATGTTCAAATCAAACTAGGGCTTCCTTGTGATTGAAGGCGTAAAACTTCAAGCACAATACAGTGATGAGATTCTTAGCCACAGTAAAACATTTGAATGGTGCAAACGTTTAAAGAAGGCTGTACATCTGTGAACAACGATCCTGGCCGAGGTGGCTTGGAGCCCACTGCAGTCGTTCCAATGAACATCCAGTGAGTGGAATCCCTGACCGTTGAAAACTGACAGATACTGTAACTTGTCACCAACTTGCAGAAGAGACACATCTGTCTGTGGAAACCGAACACACAATCATTTTTTCACATGGAAAGACCCTTATATATTAATGTAACAATAGGTCATGGAGGAGCTTGGATCCATGGATGCTTAGGTTATTAAAGGAACATGCAAAAAACATCTTAAACGTAAATCAGGTAGGAAGTAGTCGTAGATACATAGTCAGCGCACAGGTTGAAAGAACTAGACTAGCCCTCAGGAGCTGCAACCTCTACTGGTAGGAGGGATGCAATGTTCTAAGTTGTGAATGTGTGTAAATGGTCTGGCAATCATTTCCAAGGTATAATTCCCTTCCTTTAACTAGAGTTCCTGGGAGAGACACCAGAGCCACTCTGACTAAGATTAATTGGTCATTAAGATGAAGAAAAGAACCCAGAAGTACTGTAATATGAGAAAAGTTTTTTTTTGTCTCCAGTTTTCCCAGAACACCATAGCAGTACATAAAAAGTAACAGTGATATATTCTCAGGAACATTTGTGGTATCCATGAGTGACAAGGAGGATAACACATAACCACCAACATTACAGAATCTCAACAATACAGATTTAGAGTAGACTGTACTGTACTGTGTAAATACCAAAGCAATCATGCCATTGAGAACATTTAGAACATTGAGAGCATTGAGATGACCTAATTATACCTAATCACTTGTAATTTACTCTGTACATTTTGTCATTTTTCTTCCTCTGACTCACCTGACATGACGGTGTTATGAAAACCGAACGAAACACGACAGGTTTCTCCGAGTCCAGGATTACTTTTACTGCATGACAATTATGTGATCCTTCATATTGGGATGGGAGTGCATATGAAAATCAACAGTCAGGATTTACCCACAGCATTGACAAAAAAAAAAAAATCATAGTACAATTATAATTATTTTCAGAAGAAGAAGGTCAAACATTGTTAAGTTGCAAGCTTGGCTGAAGCAGGTGTGTAAAGTTCTATTCTTAAGCTTTTAATTGAACCTAGAAATCAATAAATGTAACATACAAAAGAAAACAATGTTTATGTTAAAACATGTGGACAAGCTACAGTACTTTATAGAGACAACATCCATTAGCTGTGTTTTATGCCTGGGGGCGTGTGTTTGTGTGTGTACAGTATATTATATATATGTGTGTGTGTGTGTTTGTGTGTGTATATATGTGTTTTCCTCACCGTGCTACAGCCCAGCACTAATGTACACTCATTCTCTATCTGGCTCTGGCTGAATAAGCCTGCTATTTATAGGACGGGATACGATGTCCTGCATTTCCGGCATGTTCCATGGCAGTAGTGGAAATCTGATGAGCACTATGTGTGTGCATGTGTTTTAAAGTGGGATATAATATTCCATGGAAATCTGAATTTTAATGATGTTGAAATCATTACTGTATTGTGTCTAATTCTTAGTCTTATGCAGGTAAGGGTTGAAGGACCTATATTTTTTCAGCCCAGTTGGTCTTCTTATATGAAGTTACAACAAGGGGGGAAATCAAATTGGCTTGTTTAAAGCCTGGTCAACACAAAAATGGGAAAATTGACAAATATATATATGTTTTAATTTTGATGATGCACTTTGGAGACACATCTGAATATCTAATAATTACTAAAAAGTGAATTTTGCATTAAAGGTCCCCTTTAAATGATACACTGCATTACACACTTCCCTTTACATTTGATAAAATTGTGTTCATTTAGGTCCACTTTCCACCACGAGGCTATTTTGGCACATGAACCACTATCCTGATTTTGTATCAAGGTTAAAATGTCACCTTGAGTTGACTTTTTCAAAATTTATATTACACTAATAGCTAAATCCAGAAACAATCCTTCATTTATTTTCAGCAACTGCTTCAACCTTGTCAGGGTCATTGTGGAGCTTGAGCCTATCCTGGGAGCACTGGGTTCTAGGTGGGAATACACACTGGATGGATGATCATCATAGCAAAATACACACATACTGTATACGGTATTCATACCTAGAGCATTGGTGGTAAGTTTCTCACCTGCCATGCGGGTCCAATTCCAACCCAATGCCCAAACCCAATCCACTGGATGCAGCGCTTGTTCCAAGCCCGGATAAAATGGGAGGGTTGCGTCAGGAAGGGATCCGGCATAAAACCTGTGCCAAGTTGTGCGTGCGGATCGGATGGTCTGCTGTGGCGACTCCTCGACTGGAGCAGTCAAAAGACAAACAACAATCTTATTCATACCTAGGGACGATTTAGAGTAAACTTTCGCCTACTGGCATGATTGTTTTTCAGGTGTAGAAGAAACCAAGAAAACCCTGATGAAACCCATGCAGGATGCCATGTGACATTCCATCCAGACAGTAAGCTGAACTGAGGATACATTTACACCGCTGTCAGACATAAAGAAGGCCAGCTCTCAGAAGGCTTACAGTTGCATGTAAGGACTGAACTATGGCTCCTTACTCATCCCTGTCTCTCCAGCTCTTGGTTTGGCAAAATAATAGTATTCAGGACTCAAACAAGTGATTCCTGACTGCATGAAGACCTGTGTGTGTTAAGATGAGGATGTCCACATTCTCTCAGTGGTTCATGAGACATACAGCAGTAGAGGTGATTCTGGTACATATTCACACTAAACGGGAATTTCCCTTTGGAATTAATAAAGTACTCTATGTGTAATAAACAGCAAGAAATTTCCTAATTCTTGTTATAAGCTTATAAGGTGTTAGAAAAGAAGAAGAACAGATAAAACAGTACTTTTGGTAATGTTTTATTCCGGTATATGGTAAAATGCTCCATAAAATTTGTCCAAATACTATGGCTGCAATACTAATAAGATTGAAAATAGTAAGTCTGTTTTAAAATTTTGCTGCACATTGCTGACTGGAGGTTCCTACATTTTTAATTTAATATTCACTGTGATTTTGTGACTTTGTGATTATAAGAGTTTGGAGTGTGATGCAGGACAGGCCGTCTGTTTTGTAGCTATTTATTTCATAACTTTTAGAAGCCTTATACCTTCAGAAGGTATAACGGGTAAATTGATATCCATCCATCCATCCATCCATCCATCTAGAAACCTCTGTATGAACCGTTGAGGCTAATGGTGACCATTGTATTTATTCCTATTGTTATGACTGTGATAGGACCTCCGGTCAAATAAATAACTATCCATCTGTTATCTACAATGCGTAACCTTTTTATGGCCTGGAGCCTAGCTAAGGGGGCACAAGGCGTAGTGCACCCTGGAAGGGATTCCAACCCACCGTAAGGCACATGCACACACCAACACACCCAATCATACACTATGGACAATGTGGAAATGTCAATCAGTCTACTTGGCATGTCTTTGGTCTGTAGGAGAAAACTGAAGCAAACCCACCAAACATGGAGAGAACATGCACACTCCACACACACAGAAACCAAAAACATGATTTAAACTCCCAACCCTGGGCTACGAGGTGACAATTGGTAACCACTAAGTCACCATGCCCTGAACAATTTACAGCTACATATGTCCATGACAATGAACCTCATTCTGGAACTGTAAAACAATGTGCATACAGTAGATCCCAGGTACTTTTGTTGTTAAACAAAAATCAGTAACATGATAGGATGTGCGGATTCTCTAGTTCAAAGACAAATATTTTTAAAAAATGCTATGTTAAAGAAAATACAGGAAGTGATGTGAAAACTCTTCCCTGTCCAATGGCTTACTGATAATGAAGACATCGTCCATAAATATTACACAAACATCTCCTTAGAGACTCCTTAGAGATGTTTAATCTCCTTAGAGATTAAACATATCAACAATTATACTTATCAGTTTCTTATTTTAATTCGATTATGTGGAATGGACTTCATTCAAGTCAGAGTGAATGAGTTGCTATAATAGAAAAGATAACACATGAATATGCAGCATATCTGTAATAGGTGTTTGGGCTGCCACTATTTTCAGAGATACCATTACTGTATGTAAAATAAACTAAAAACTGAACTAAGCAATCAGATTCAAGAATTCAGAAGCACTTAATATGTGGTAGACTAAGACTTAAATAATACAGGTAGCTTTGTCTAAAATTTGATTGTTACTTTCATCAGCAGCACTTGTTTCTTCAGTGTCTTGTTTTCAGCAAGGAGAGTTTGAATGAATAATTTCTTATATACAGTATATTACATTTACTAAACCAATTCATCCTTGTTACCTAATTGTTAAATACAGAGGTGGAAAGAGTAATAAAATTTTGTACTCAAGTAAAAGTACTGTTACTTTAGTGAACTTTTACTGAAGTA
>JAQQZT010000017.1:7413054-7429119 GCA_030068275.1 Clarias platycephalus
CTCAGGTCAGGTGTGCAACCCGCGTCACCTGACCGAGGTGCTTCCTGGGAAACCGAGCCTTAAACTAAACCAAAACTACAACCAAAACTCTGCCCTCTAGTGGGCAACCCTCACAATCATGAAATAAAGTGACCCAGGCAATCAAGCCTAAACAAAACTAATTAAAATCACTAGACCTATATTTATTATCTTCATGCAAATTGGATATAAGTTGTATTGTCTTCTTGAGCAGACAAGTTATTAACAACTAGAGGTTAACCGTGGCTCTCTTGTGTGCATTCACCTACCTAATGGTGATCTCGTTATCAAATGAAGATATATTTTAATTCTTCTTCTTTATAGTTTAACAGTGGTAGGAATCCAGTAGGTTGGGTACATTACCGTTTACTGTACATCTCATTCTCCCTCATCTTCTCATCCATTTTCCAGATCATCCTTCCTTTGCTTCCTTCACTGATCTGTCTTGACTTGGTCTGTGTCTTGAACTCTTCATCTGCTTTGTCCAGCACTTCCACACATGTTTCCATCTCAGTTGAAGTTCTGTAGGTTGCATCACTACCAACTATAGATCTCTGTTTCCACAGATTCCCTGTCCTTTAAAGCCAGTCCAGTCTCCTTCAAAAACAACGTTAAATGCTACAGTCCCTGATCAGTGAGTGACCCTCCATTCTAAAAGACACTTAACATTGCTTTAGATTATAACCAAGTTATAAGCAAGTTTGAAAATTCATCCATTTAATCATTTTCAGTAACCACTTCACCCCACTCCACTCCACCAGAGTCCAAGACAAGCCTCAGTGAACTTAGACATTCACTCCTAGGGTGTTTTATTCTAGCCAGTCCAGTTTCTGGCATGTTTTTGGGTGGTGCATGATAACCAGAGACCCTAGAGAAAACCAGTCCAATAAGAAAACATGCAAAGGAACCCATACAGAACTCAGGAATGAACTGGCGACCATTAAGGTATAAAGAGGCAAAACATTTTATTATCACCATCCCTGATTATAAAAATAATCTGCATATTTAGTTGCTTGTAGAAAACACCTATGTGGGGTTAGGCTGTCTAAAAATGTGTTATATTACATCATTGGCTCCTGTATTTGTCTAAAGATTAATTGAGGATTTTTCTTTGACTGGGATAAATTTTCTGCCTCGGTTAGAAAAAAATAATTTGTTTACACCTGCCCTACTGACTCTCATCCTCTTAGGGAAATTACATGCTTGACTTCAGATTGCTGTGTACTGGAAGATTCTGCTGTTTTGCAAGGCCCAGGGGAGCACTTCAAGCCTTGAATCAGCACTATGACATGGTTTGACACTTACAAACTCAATAATAGTAGTTTATTTTTATTGGTAGACCTACAAATAACATCACCCACTGCAGCAAGGAAAGTCTAAATATTATGATACTCGTTTGTTATATTACTATAGAAACATCAGTCAAGACCGACAATGAAATGGTCATGTGTTTGATTGATGCTTTCCTCTGTCACACCTATATGATAAACATTGTGTGCTGTTATCAAAAATACTGTATGAACTGGGTTATGATCTGGGGTTGCATCAGTTGTTCAGGTCTAGGCTAAGCAAGGTTATGTCATAATAAAATGAAGTCAGCATCAATGGAGTTTTTCTTCCCTGATGGCACAGGTATATTCCAGGAAAGAGGTTCTCTGAGCATGAGGAACAATTTTCACACATGAATTGACTACCACATTGTGTGCTGTAATCAAAAGGTGACTGAATGAAATCTTTTTGTCTCTCTGTCACCAAAGTAATCTCATATCATTTAAGTAAGTGTAAAACGCATTTCACCGATGGTTCACTATGTGTAGATGAAAACTGTTACAGGCTCAACACCATGAGCACCATTAAGGGTTTAGTGCATTACAGACATAAAGCATACATAGTATTTAGTAATATTTAAGCCACTGTGCTGCCTTCTAAGTAGACTTAAGTGATTTTTCTTAATGTTTGTTTTAAGAAAAAAAATATAATCTAAGTTGTTGCTGTCAGTGCTTTGTTACAGTCAATTTTTATTTCAGCACTGATCAGTATTGCAGAATATCATAATGTTATTAAGACCAAAAAAACCCTGCAGCATGTTGTTAACAACAACAAGAAGAAGAAACTGGAAATTGCAAAATCATCTGTCCTAAAAACTTGTAAATGTTCTAAATGTAAAAACAGTAAATAAACAAACATCTTCTTACAGGTAGCTTCATGCAGCCTTGCACATGCAGAGAAAAAAACAAAACAATAATGCACTTCAGATGGATTTGCATTGCACAGTACTCTTTATAGTCTTAAAACTAAAATCACACACATGCCAAAATCTGTTACATGGTGAGCTGCATGGTAAAGAAGGTAACTAACCCTGATGAAAGCTTTTAAAGGAACTGAAGCCAAAAAAGGTGTCCTAGTTGAAGTAAAGCTATAAAGAGAAATTGGGCCTTTATGGGCTCCCAATACTATTTGATCTCAAAGGTGACAAATTCCTACATCTTTGATTCATATTGACTCAAAATAAAGAGGATAATGGTAATAGTAATGCTAATGATATATTGCAGTTGTAGTAGGCAGTTGTAGATTTGAGCATTTTGATCACATTAACTATCTAGATGATAATATTAACTAGTTTATCTTACATTTTTCCATATTGGTTTTAGGATAGAAAAGAGATATCAATGGAGTCCAGTCAGATTTAGTTTCTCTACAGTATATATCTGCTCCTTAATTCAAGATTAATTTACTTAATTCAAACTTTCTGCTAAAGTTAAAGAACTACACAATATAATCAGCTTAGGTCAAAAATTATAAAGAATTACAATTTCTTTAGGCAGCACGATGTCTGGGTTTGATTTTCACCTCGAAGCGTGGAGACTGCATGTTCCTCCTCTATTAAAGATCTGTTAGGCAGCAATAGTACAGTAAAGTCAGTTTTTGGTGATGTGTTACTGCAGGAAAAATGACTAAGGGTAAGCATCTGCGCAACTTTGACCATGGCCAGATTGTGATTGTAAGACAACAGGGTCAGTGTATCTCCAAAACAGCTGGTCACTGCTTAACTGCAGACTGGTACAGTAACAGATCCCATGCTGACCCCTGTCCGCAACCAAAAGCGGGCACAATTGGCACTTCATATGTGGACCATAGAGCAATGAAAGAAGGTGGGCTGGACTAATCAATCACATTTTATTTTAAATCATGTGTATACGTCACTTACATGGAGAAAGAGCTAGCCCCAGGAAGCACTATGGTAGGAAGGCAAACCAGCAGACCCAGTGAGATCCTGTCGGGAATGTTTGCTGGGAAACCTTGGGACCGGACATTCATGTGGATGACCTACCTAATGTCACCTACCAAACATTGTTGCAGATCAAGTACCCCTTTACATGGCAACGTTATTCCCTAATGGCAGTGATCTCTTTCAGCAGCATAAGGTCCCCTGTCACACTACAAACATTGTAAAAGGAATGTGTGAGTAACATGGCTTGGCGTTAAGTCCCCAGATTTCAATCGGATTGAGATCTGTGGGAGGTGCTGGACAAACAAGTCCGATCCAGGGCTGTTTTGATGGCTCAAGGGGATCTACACAATATTAGACAGGGGAGTTAAAATTATGGCTGACCGGTATAAACCTCATAGAAGAGCTCCTGTTAAGTAGATTAATCACACATCAAATGTAAATATAAATATGCATATTTAATTGTTGGCCAATCTGCTCTGGTAGAAAGGGAAATGATAAGGGAAATGGTATAGGAAAGTAATCAAGTTTGGGGACATCACACCACCATCATGCTCATACTGTATGTGGTGATTACTTAGGCTTTTGCCAAGTTAGAAATACACAAATACATACTTGTTACAACTTACCTTCCCTAAGGGGCCCGAACATGTTCTAACATGACAATGCTCCTATGCACAAAGTGAGCAAGATTGGAGTGGAACGTGAGTGTCTGGCACACAGCCTTGACCTCAACCCCTTTGACCTGAACACCTTGTGGATCGAGTGGAACACTATTTGCACTAGTCCTCACAAATGCTTGAGCTAAATGGAAAGATTCCCTCAGCCACACTGCACAACCTAGTGGAAAGCCTTCCCAGAAGATAATGTATAAGGTGGATTACATCTTTTATGGGAAGTCACATATGGTCAGGTGACCAAATACCTTTTGCCATAGTGTACATAGCAAATAAGGAATGTAAAATAATTCACAATATCTACCACGAAGAGGTCATTTAAGTCATTTATGACTTTCTTTTTTTTCTTTTTTGTTAAAGAGTCTTGACATGTTTACCTAATATACAATTTTGTTGAGTGCTCTCCAAAGAAAACCACAAACCAAAACTGTTGGCAGAAACTAAAAGCCAGATGGTAGCATTACATTCAGTTTCAGCAAACAAGGTTTTTAGCAGCCTGGATGATGGCACTGGATGGCACAGAATGAGACACTGGGAATCAAACAGAGTGCCTCTATCCAAGTCATTAATTACAGCTGGCCAGCCTGTACACATCTCATGATTTTTGTTAGGTGCTTTCATTCCATCTATACAATACCATAGTTTATATATTTATACATTAATGTATTTTCAGTTTTAAATTTTTTTTCAGATCATAAAAAATTTTAACATTATGCCACCATTTTTTAAACAAAGCAGCAACACATTCATAGACACATTTCCATTAATGACCTTATGGATACGATTAATCTACAATACAACAACTGCTGCACTGAAATGTGGTTAGAAGGATGTTGTGATGTTTTAATTCATTTTTATTATCATCATTATTATTATTGTTATTTTTCTCGTGTGCATCCTCTACACGACTCACATTTACGATATCAGGAGAGACAGCTAAAAGTAAAAAAAGACAGAAAGAGGAAATTATCGTCCATGAGTGAGTTCCTTACAGAAATTTTCTGAAACAGTTTTCTGAAAAACTGATAAACACTGTGTGTGTGTGTGTGTGTGTGTTTAACATCTTACTGCAGAATGTGACAGAGAAAGAACAAAAGGAAAGGCCATTGTAAGAACAACAAATAGATTTACAATGTGATCTTTGATTTTTTCGCCACGACGGAACACCGGATAGAGAGCGTTAAGCTAACAGTGGTGGTTCTGTCCTTTTTATCTTTCCACTTCTTTGTTTAATAAAACCCAAATACAAGAATTGCATGTCACTATAGCATCAGTTTATGGTTCACCGTTTTGGTGGCGCATACTTCAGCAAAGAAAAAACAAATATCGATGGAAAATGAAAATCATTCAATTTAAACAATCCAATATAAAGTAATAAATAGAAAATAATAATCAGATTGAATTCTAGTCATTTCTTGTTTCTATGAATACATAACATCTACAGGTTTTTTTTTTCCTTTTTAAGTTAATGAAGTCAAGCTACAGTATATAAATACATCACCAGCATGCACAATATTGTATTATTGAGAATATTGTAGCAGTAATCATCTTACACTGAGAAACAGTATAATAGGCAAGTGCATTTTTTTTTTTAAATAAAAAAGGAAACCAAAACAAAAAAAGATAAGAAAAGAAAAAAAAAAATACCACAAACCTCAAAGCTGCTTTAAGATCATCTCCCGTTTTGACATTGCCAGTGCTCTGTCTTTAATTGTTCTTTCAGTCCATGGACAAATGGAAAAACAGCCAAAGTTCCAGTTGACTCCATTCAGTGTATTACGACAGGGATCCAAGTGATTAAGGATTACTTTGGAGAATTAAATTTTTCAGGATTAAAGCGCAGGGATTTGTTTTTTACTCGTTTTATATTACAGATCGCGTTTTAGGGTAATATCACTTAACAAGTTAGGTTATGCATATATAGAGTATGTTGTGGTTTATGGTACTATACTGTAGCGATATTGAATAAAATCTATGTTTTTATAGTGCGGGTCACCCTTGACACCCTAAATGTCCAAACGATATCAACAATAATAATAATGATAATAATTTTTCACTTCAAGGACAACAATTTGTTTTAGCTATCAATGGGAATAACATTGTATTTAATGGGTGGAAACTGGAATTGATTACTGAATACCTAAACTACTGTTCCTTGATCATAGACCTGCAGCCTGTGACCACAGTGACGTTTCGTTTTTATTGTGGAGCATTTTGAATCTCCATGTCGGCTGTAAAGAAATGGCTAACTGACTGTTAAGCGCACATCAGTATCCACAAATATGTTTAACAGAGACACAAAAAACATCCTTTCACACTCTCTGGAGCCTGTTTGCAAACTCTTACTTTTGCGAGGCTATGACATTCAAGTTTTTTTACTCTATTATTTTTTTGTCTTTTTTTTTTTTTATTATTATTTTTTCTTGCTCAAGCTTTAACACATCTTCCCCTGACAGTTCCTAAACCCTTCCTCCACACATATAAATAAGCAGCTTGACATCATGTTTCACTTAGGAAACAGTCCCTATGCCAGTGTTCGGGGTGGATTTCAACCCTAGTCATCTTGTACTTACTGACTTACTGACAATCTTTTCTTTAATAAAGTGTTGTTATGCCAAATGTTGCAGACGTGAACGAAGAAAAGGGAATTTTTACCTTTATTGTGATCATTTTAATCTAAACCAGCTTTTTAACTGGAGGCATACCTGTTGTTGAGCTTAACATTCCTATTCAGATTTTTTTTTTTGTCTATATTTATCCATTTAATTTTCAAACCTGCAGTTGCGTTTGTACCATCAGCGAACATGGCTGCTAGCATTCCACCAGGCCCCCCTTTTCGCAAAACGTTTTCACTTACGCTTTTATTTTTATTTTTATTTTTCTTTGATTTTTGTGAGCACGCGTGTTTTCTTGTGTGTTACGGCTAGGAAACGGGTAATTCTTGAGGGTCTTCTCCTCTTCTGCCTCTCCATCTCTCTCTCCCTCCGTTTTTAATTGTTGCCCTCGCCGCCTTCGTCGTCCTGCTGGTCGCTTGTCCAGAGTGTCAAGTTGTCTCGCAGCAGCTGCATGATGAGGGTTGAGTCTTTGTAGGAGTCCTCGTTGAGCGTGTCCAGCTCAGCGATGGCGTCGTCGAAAGCCGTCTTGGCCAGATGGCATGCCTGCTCGGGTGCGTTCTGGATCTCGTAGTAGAACACGGAGTAGTTAAGCGCCAGCCCGAGACGGATGGGGTGCGTGGGCTGCATGTGCTCCTTGCTGATCTCATGTGCCTCACTGTATGCCTTCTCAGACGACTCAACCACCGCGGCACGTTTTTCTCCAGTAGCTACTTCAGCCAGGTAGCGGTAATAGTCGCCCTTCATCTTCAGGTAAAAGACCTTACTCTCGTGCTGGGTCTCGCTGCAGTTCTTGATCAGGAAGTTGTCAAGCAGGTTGAGCACATCTTGGCAAACGGCCTCAAGCTCCTTCTCGATCTTCTCACGATAGGCACGCACCATCTCAATCTTCTTTTCATTGCCATCGGCTGAGGTTTTCTGCTCGATGCTGGAGACGACACGCCATGATGAGCGCCGTGCACCCACTACGTTCTTGTAGGCCACAGAGAGCAGATTGCGCTCTTCATTGGACAGTGCCTCATTCAGCTCTGTCACCTGTAGAACAGAAAGATGTGAAATTTCAGATAACCTTTAGATCATCCAAAAACATATTACAGACATTTTCTGCATAATGTTTTCTCCAATGATTACATTTTATTTTTATTTTCATTTCACATCAATTTAACATCAGGTAATAGCTAAGTATAGTGAATAGCTGTTTTATTACTAATAGTTGGTAATGTTAGAATGCTCCAGAGAACATAATTCATATGGTAGTTTCAATCACTACAAGCTAAGAACTTAATGAAATAAAAAATGTGAATGAATATACAAATATAGCCACTATTGTATATCATATCATATGCAGCATTTTGCTTTCAGAAACAAAAAAAGGCTTTCAAGTCCGCCATTAGTGTATCCCTTTAATTCACAAATTTTACTGGAAAAAGTAACAAAACAAAAAAAAGGATTCTTGTGCTTATTTGAGGTCAATTAAGATGAGAAACACACCTAAAGTATGTGTTGTGTTTTGGGAAAATGGGCCAACTTTCTTTTTTTTGGAAATCTGAACTGTAGCCTTTTGGCAACAATTACAGGATTTTGAACTAATACTAAATCAACAAATTAAATAAAGGATTAACCAGACCTAATTTATGTAGAGAACCTTTCTCTTTAAAGTTGGATGAAGTTTTTGGATGAAGCCCAAAGGCACGCTACCCTCACTTCATCCCATGATGCAGTATCTGAGCTAAAGCATTGGGGTCATCTCCTGTGTAATCCCTTGGCCTTTGCTCTGACGACTAATGAAAAACTCTGAATGGAGACAACTGTCTGACCATATACACTGACCTGAGAGCAATTTTGTACTGGCTTATGTAAGGCAAAATGATTACAGATAGTACACACTGTTCCTGGATCGGAACAAAATCACATGAAGGAAGAGTGGGGAGTACAAGGATAAACTGCCTCATTGTGAATGAAGCGGCTGTTTTTTCTTGCATGTGTGTGTGTGCGCGTGTGTGTGTTTTTATGTATGAATTTTTAAAAGCTACTAATAACGTTTGCTGTAAGGATTTGTAAAGTTGATATTTACAGTATAGACACAATTGATTTGTGTTTCGTATACTGCTCCAGGGATAGATTACTTCCTAAACATTCTAAAGAACGTAAATAATATTCTGGATTTTTATATTATGGATTTACAGAGATAGATAGTGAATAGATGATATACACAATTATATATTATGTATATAAAACATTACATACAATATAAAATATTAAAAACTACATTTTAACAAAAGTACAGTCGTTTCTATTTAGTTGCTTCAAGAAGACATGCTGACCATTTTTATTGTCATATTTGCAATAATAGATACATCAATATTCTCTTAGCTTAATGATTTTATTAATTATTAACTAATCAAGATGATAATCTAAATGAATCTTAAAAAGATCTTTTGTTTTCCAACTTTTTTCCCCCTAAAGTTTCTTTTTAATATTTGTCTTTTTTTGACCAAAATACAACCGAATCCATTTATTCTAGATTTGTTATCTTAGCCATGTTTATTAATTCGCATACTTGGATTAGTTTATGAAATAAAGTTGTTGGTGTATTAGTCACCTCATGACCATCGTTTCAACATTTGTTTACAAAACAGTGAGAATAGGATATGGTTCAGTCATGATTAAGTACTGTGCGCCACTATGCCAGAGATTTCTTGTGCTGTATTTCAGAAAGAAGGAGCAGTTGCTGTGACTATAACAATAACCAGCTCCTGTGCTGCAATTAAGAAAAGCTTAACAGCTTGATAGGCTTGTTATTTCCGGAACTAATATGTAGACAAGAAAGTGATAAGTGAAAAGCAAGACAAATAACTCGCTGCTTCCTGCTGTTTTATCCTTCTTTTGATGGTTACCAAAAGAACGCCTTCAGCCTTCAGTGTTGCGGCCTTGAAACTTCAAACTACAGCTACCCCTTTGTTTCTTTATATTCTGTTTTTTATCTTTAATATAATCTTGAGGAACAGTCTTCCAGGCTTCCTAAAGTACTTTTTTCTCTCTACTTTTTAGTCCAGTCCTTGTTCCTGACCAGTTTCTGAGGAATGTTTTCTGTCTGCTGTTTCCACACAGTGACCTACAGTATAGATCTTTTAAGCATTAAAAAAAAACATTTAACTTAAGGGATAAACCAGTGAGAAACAGGTACAGATGATGACCGATGATCAGGCCGGTGATTAGTATACTGGTGATGCTGAACGCTGAGTATGGAACAGACGAGAGGGGCAATGAGGTTGCTGCTGAAGTTGTTCAGAACCTTTTTAAATTGTATTGCATCATAGCCACTTTTCAGCCTGTCGAAAAAGAAATTCCCATTTCTTTAATTTGATCTATATAATTATATTTAATTTAATATGAAGAAAGAAAGGGTGGCTCAATACTTTTGCACAGTAATGTATATCATGAAAAGTCAGTCAGAAGCATTTTTCCAAAACCAATACAATACAGTACAGTTAACTCCAGAATTATTGGCACTTCATGAAACATTTAATATAAAATTAATTCAGTAATTTTTTTTTAATGCAAAACTAATTATATTTTAAATTTCAGAATTTTTTAATCCTTTTTTAACATTTTTAACTCATTTTTTTTTTCTATGATGTTGTTGAAGGGATTTTAAATGTCTGCAACCTAATTTTATACCACAGGGAATAGGAGTGCAAGGCAACAAAAGGCCATTATTTTTTTATTTATTTTAACTAAAAATAAATAAATAAATAATAATAATAATAATAATGAAGTGTTCTCAAATCATTCAAAATTTGATGCATTATTTCATTCATTTCACCTTTTTTAAAGGTACCAATACTTCTGGAGTTCACAGGACACTGCAGGATTTCACACTTCCGAGTATGACATACTGATTGAGTTTGAGTATGTGACCTACCAATGTCGAAAAAACTAAAACCATCACTTTGTAATTCAATAACTAGAATCGTGAACAAAATGGAATGTAATGGAAAAAGCAGAACCACACCTTTACATTTTCTACAGCTTTACATGCCATTCAGATGACTTAAGGATCACTGTGGCATAATGTAGTTCGTTAGTCTTAAGTTTAAATACAATTTACAGTAATCAACACAGTGTTTGGCAAAATATCCCTGTTCCTTCGGATCACATATGCCGGTTTTTTTTTTCTGACTGAAAATGTAAGCATAGAGCGCTATATCACACACAATCTTCAGTTTCCATAGAAACAAGGCGATCGTTTTTGTTTGGCTGCAGAGGACTCTCTCTCTCTCTCTCTCTCTCTCTGCTGCAGCCCTGGATACACTGACAGTGCATTTGCAGTGATGCACACGACAGTATATGTGTGGGTGACGGTATATGCATGTGTATGTAATGGTAGTGAAATGTGTGTGTCTATACAGTGGAGAAAGAGTAAAAGGGGCAATTATATGTGTGAGTGTGTATGTGTTAAAGTGCTTCTACATATGTGATTAAGTTTGTGTGTGTGTGTGTGTGTGTGTGTGTTTGTGTGTGCGAGAGAGCACAGGGTACAAGTGCAGTAGTGAGTGTGTGGGTGTGCAGTGTGGGGGTTGGGCATGAAGCGAAGCTGCAGCTCATAGTAGCAGCAGTGCATGTTGGAGAAAATTATCCTTTACTCCATCTACCAGTTTGCACCAGCTAGAGCTGCATGACATTTGCTCTTACTTACTGTAGCCCTTCCTATATTGAAAAAAATTATCAAAGATTGTGTCATTTTGCTTTTTTTGCATAGATTTCCTCATACGTAGTGCATCAGGCAAGACATGTCGATGTATGTTGTTTGCTCATGAGATACGAGGATATTGCAGCTAATCTCCCCCCAAGCAATGGATGCCCATGTATAAGTATTAGTGAATAAGTATATCTAAAATTATAACCTAGTTCACCTAGCCCTTTTCCTATTTAAAGCAAAAGGTGAAGTAAAGACCTGGATGTTGCTATTTGCATTTCATTTTCATCTCCAAATGCAAACTGTATCTATGAAGTCCCTAGATTTTGAGAGAGAAAAAATAATTGACCACTATGCCCAAAAATCCTAGGCTTTCGTGTTCTATTCATCATGTGACCGGTTTGAGTGTAAGCCCTAAAATGGCTGCAAATTCTCCTTTAAAGAAAAGGCATAATGAACGTTAAATGTGAACAGAAACCGGAGGCACAGACTCACATAGTCAGCAGTGTTTCACAACCAGTGTTGCGACATACTGCATGGATAAAGCAGTGCACTGTCTATGAACTCTTTAAAGTCGTGCTAAGATTAAATTTTTTTTTAACACCTAAGCTCTTTCTTGTTAAATGAGCAAGCTGTGGACTTTGGACCTTTATTGCATGTTGTGACAGACTGAGGGGTTGTAAAAGGAACAAGGTGAGAAAGAAGGAAATAACTGAAGATAAGGGGGGGGGACAATGAGAGTAAAGGACAAATAATTCCGTGTAAATAACATGAGATGGGTGTAGATTGTTTAAGTGGTTCTGTTTATGCGATTTACTTTCTCCCTTTACCTCGCCAGAAATTATATCTTTCTTCCAAAAACTTAATAATGATCTGATCAGTTTAATCATGTCCAGGGAGATCACTGCCATTTTACACAGAGAAAATGTATTTTGCATTCGAAATGTAATGCTACATAGTACATTAAATTGTCTTCGTACGGGTATCCAGAGTCATATACTATAAAACTCTTCAGGCACTCAAAGTATAATAAATGTTTGGAATGGAAGAATACTAGTTTTTGCTTTGGGTGCTATCTCTTACTTTCTTGACTGGAAGCCAATGAACAAGCAACAAAAAGAAAGACAATAAGAGAAAAAAGAAAATATAATCTCACATCAGACTACTTAAATTGTTAAACAGACCTATCAGCTACAGGATGTATCCATAATACCACATAATGAAAAAGGTGAAAGCGTCCAACTCCTTAATCACTAATAGGACTAGTTAAATCTTTATGCAAGCTATGTTCATCTCTTTCACCATGAATTAACCTTTACCTACCATCCATTGTGTATAATACTGTATACCTTTATTTTAAAGTGAAGTTATCCATGTCAGGGCAATAACGATAATGCAGTGCTCTTTGATGAGTGTTTCTCGTTTCTTGTACAAGAGATGCTAGCAATAACAATCAATAGAGTTTTGTCCATTAAGCCATATCTCTAACACTAACGGTGGTACGTATGGATTTTTTAAAGGATTTTTCCTTAGATTAGGAGAGTGGTAATGTTTACAAGAAAATCTTTTTGACAGAGCCATTCAATGGAAATAAATAGGTAGTGGGAGTTGAAAAAACAGAACGGAGACTTTCAGTATACTGTAATTCCTCTCACTTTTTTTCCCTTCTTCTTCTGCTTCTTTCTGCTTGTAATGTACAAACATCTTATCTAGATATGGCGTAGAATGAAAGGGGTCATCTTCAACAGGTACCTGCTAGAAGGCAACACTTTTGCCAGCTGTGGTTATTTGAAATCATTTAATGTATTTAAAAGAGAAAACAACAAGTACTGTTAAGCTGATGCAGTTACACTGTACAGATTGCATTTACACTGCCATATGTGTTCTAGTGGTTTTTATCCCCAATTCTGATCACAGTGCACGGTGTGCGTGTGTACACATCTGTTTTACCCATATGTGATCAAATTATATTGGGTGTTAAAGGTTACTCTCTATATATTCAGTTATCTGTTTCAATGTCTATATCTGGTTCTACTTTCTGTGTTCTTATATTTTCAGCTTCTCTCTCTTTTCTCAGTCTCCTTGAAGCATTCAGTCATTTAATCTTTATGGCAAAAGGATCACCGATCTAGCGTGATATATAGTATATACTATCAATTTCTGACAATGAATAGGGCACTAAAAATACAAGACAAGAGAACGGACGGATGAATGAAGGAAAGGGAAATAAATCATTCCTGTATGAAGTAGCTCATTGTTATATAACCATAAGGTGACTGGAACGGTGAAAAGTAGCGATGAAAGGTGTCACAAGTCATCACATTTGGTTTATTTCAAACCCACACAGCAGTACACTGAATTTGTCAACTTTTTTTCCCTGGAATCCACTGAGGAACAACAAATGATGGTGGGTTGCTATGGGCAACATGACATCATGACAACGAGCCTGACAATCGGACTGATGATGGATGACATAACCCCATTTGTATGTTTATTTGGATGAACTGATGGATTGAATAAGGACATTTTATTTATCTGTATTTAAAATTAATTATAAAGGCATGTGGACATTTTTTTAAAAACTATGTAATAAGCCTTGAGAGTTGATTACATTCATTAGTCAGTTCAAAATGGTGTCTCTATGCTCGGGACAGGCAATTAAATCTGTCAATCTGAAGGCGCCCGGGAATTTTCCGGATTCATTATTCACTATTCATTTCATGCCTGGGAGGTGGGGACTGCAATTTCCTGTAATCATTAATGCCTTGATTTGTGAGAGAGATAACATTTTTAATTTGCTGGATAAATATAATTGACCTCTGGTGCACAAGAATAAATTGTTTTGCTACCACAACAAGGTGCACAAAAGGTCCTGTCATCCCCAGACAAAGAAAAGAATAGAAACCTGATTTGAACTATTTTATGGAAATTTTAATGTCCTTGCCTTATTAAACTCGGATAGCAAAGTGTTAAATAAAGGATATTTTCAAAATATTCACACTGAAAGAAAGGTAGAAACGTTAGTCATCTGTAACACTAGTAATCATGTTCATCATTACATACTTAATAATTTTTAAAGCCTGTTCCATCACTCTGATTAATTTATTACATGGCTGAGATTAGGATTGCGCCATTTTGCTGAGTCACTATGGGAGTGGATTATGATGGTTTATTAGGTCAGGGGGAAATGAGGGATTCTCGATTGAAAAGTGGGTGCGGTTTCAGACAAATCCTGCTGTCCCTGATGAATCCATTCGATGACTCTAAGATTGGCAAGAAATTTCAACAAATATTGTATTCTATATCTAAGAATCTTTTTAAATCAAATGTCAGAACGTTGTGTCTTAGAAACGTCCCGATAAACTACTCTGAAACATGGTGGTACTGACAGCAGGGGGATAACGAAGAACACAGCTTAATCCTTGTGCGATCAACCGTCCAATACTTCATGTTTGAAAAGGTTAAAATAGATGACATTAATCTGTATCTAAATGATCTAACCACAGCCCAACATATCAGATGATACCCCAGAGAGCAGCATGATTCGTCATGTTCCCTTAGTTCCCTTAGTCACAACCCAAAGATAAGACATGCTGGGCAATGCCTCCCGCCCCTTCCTGAAGTGAAGACACAATCGAACCATGACAGAGCATTTTTCATCACCGGATGGTTTCCCGTTCGCTTCCTAATGGACCAATGCTCTTTCCGCTCAAAAGCGCCAGCAGTGAGAGATTCATCAGCCTGAGGCAGGACTTCAGCATCCCATAAAGCATCCTAAATGGCTGTAATAAGCACAAGCTACATTAAAGTTTGATAAAAAAAATATATATATATTAGGATTTATATATACCGTACAAGTTAAATTTAGAATTTACTTTTTACATTTAGAATGTTTTTCACTATGTCAAATATTCTCTTGGAGAAAAAAATATAATAATGATAAGATCTTGCCCATGAAGATCTTGCCTTTATGCAATACGTGAATATACTGTAAGGCTAGCTCTAAAAACTCTACAGTATATTCAGGGTTTTGTAGATGAGATGAGACAGCAAAAAACAGATGCAACATCACACACACATTAAGGAGTACTACCCAATTATGCACATGCCATACATCTGAGTTGCTTCTTGGTGCAAAATAAATGACGACTAATCCAAAGTCATGCACTGGTAGATGACTGCACTAAATAATATCAACAGCATGCAGAAGTGCTGTTCTACGGGTTGCTGATCACGGTAACACTCTACTGCAAATATTTAAACTGGCACGAGGTACATATGATTCATTGCGTCTGCACAGGAGTAACCTAAATGACCTCTCAGAGATATGATGTTTGAGTGGGGCAGCTTGGATAATGTGCCACCCATGTGGCCAGCCCATCATAGTGCTTATGGGGGTAGGTGATAAAGGGTGTAGCCTCCAATGTGGGAACATGTAATGTAATGTCCGATCATGTTAAATAGTAAAAATGTAGGCATGCCAGAGGTAATGCAATCAGTGTGAGGTGGTGGCATTACCTTGACATGCCTACGTTTTTTTACTATTTAATATGATTTTAAAGATCAGACACTGCATGACATGTCAAGGTAATGCAATCAGTCTGGGGAACATGGAACACATCTGCAGAAATATTTCCATGCATAAGATTTCTGTGCTCTGCTCGGATGTGGTCGTTTCCGGGTGAGGGTTGATGGATCACTCGAAATGCTGCAGTACGGACTCTGCACCTTGGCACGCGCTGCGACACGCCTAGTGGGAGAAAACCTGCACACGCCTTTTTTTTTTTTTTTTTTGGAAGGGGGGGGGGGGGGTTGGGGGGGGTTGCTGTG
>JAQQZT010000017.1:7530752-7552837 GCA_030068275.1 Clarias platycephalus
GTCTCCTGGGATAGGCTCCAGGTCCCCGCGACCCTGAATACAGGATAAAGCGGTATAGAAAATGAATGAATGAATGATTGAGCAACTGATATATTACATTACATATTATGCTAAAGGATGAGGTAGCAATTCTAATTTAGTACCCTTTTTGCCGGATTAATGTCTCCTTAGTGTCCACTAGCTGTCCATTCTTGTGTGGGAGCTAACAAAACATATGGTGTTCCTACCTATATAAAAAGAACTGGACAAACCCTCTGTGGCATCACCCTTATGTTCTCTAAAGAGCAGTTTTGAAGCTCAACTGTGGGAGCTCTGGTCATCGCCCCGGTTGTTCCGTAAATTAACAAACGGGTGGAGCGAACAGAATCTAGCTGTTGTTGGAACATGACTACTTACCTCAGTTATAACAAGCTGGCTAAAAAGCTAAAGTGCCTGATGTTAATTTATTTACTAATGTTATATTACATTGAATTTGAACTCCACCATACCCTACACTTCCTACATGTCTTGTGGTAAGTTAAACTACAATGATTTCAGTGGTACATAGCATAAAGCTAACAGTTTGACACCTACAATGTCACTAAAATTGGCCACGCCCCTAATTGTATATCATTTTATGCCTTAATATCATTTTAAGTGTCGAGTTTCATAATTCGGCAGCACGGTGGTGTAGTGGTTAGCGCTTTCGCCTTGCACCTCCAGGGTCTGGGTTCAATTCCCGGTCTGACTCGATTCCCGTCTCTGTGTGAATGGAGTTTGCATGTTCTCCCCGTGCTTGGCGGGTTTCCTCCGGGTACTCCGGTTTCCTCCCATAGTCCAAAGATATGCAGGTTAGGATAATTGTTGTTCTCAAATTGCCCGTAGTGTGTGTATGTGTGTGTGTCCTGCGATGGATTGGCACCCTGTTCAGGGTGTACCCTGCCTCGTGCCCTAAGCCTCTGGGATAGGCTCCAGGTCCCCGCAAACCTGGATACAGGATACAGGATAAAGGATCGACGTTGGGCGGTCACTTTCGGCCTAACACCGCTTCTCATCGCGAGTCAAACCGCATACTGTAGGTGAGATAGGGGTATAACAGCAGGAATAACAGAGGGGGGCAGGGTATCGACTTACCACACACACACTAATGGAATGACTGCTTTCTGGCTCACGGATTACATAAATTGTCTTAATAATGGATTACATTTTTGAAAATATAACTAAATAACTGAGTACTTAAATGGCGGAAAACACGTTAGATTACTCGTTACATCAAAAAAGTAATCCAAGTACTCTAACTGGTGTTGTGTTTGTGATTCAGATCTCTATATATGCAGTCATTGTGTATTTAAAAAATGTCTATAAAAATAAGCAATGTAAAATTTCCATAGCATATCTATTGTCAGTTTTTAGTAACTGCAATATGTTAACCATGTGGACAGTTTGATCTTTGATGTCCCTATATATTTCTTTTATATATTTGTATGGAAAACAAACAACAATCTTTAATCATTCTTTAGTGATTCTTCATTTGCACACTGATAAGCTGTAAATTGATGTGAAAGGACTCGCCCTCACCTCGGACTGCTGTGGATATGTTTGTTCTAATGACCCATGTTCATTATTGCTGTTTATTATCATTTATCTTAGACCGTATGAGACAAACTGGTTTCAAATTTTCTGCTGGAGGAATAAACAAACATTGATCTGTCCGTTCATAGAAGGTTCAGTTTTTATAATCTACTTTCCTTTTCTTAAAGCCTTGCTCTGTCATGCTTTCAGTTCTGTTTCTTCCATACACTCTGTCCATCCATGGTAAACTAACGCGCTGATTGGCTCTGCGTCTCAAAAATTTTAATATAGTTGAAAAGTAATTTTTTTCTATAAGTTAATTAAAAAAATTAAACTTCAATATTTTCACATTTTCTACTATAATCATGTAGCAGGTTATGGTCATCTCTTATTTAGCTTTTCTGGACTTTAAACATCATGGCCTCAGTTTTTCTCTCTATGAACTCTCTGCTCTCATGCAGCGTTGATGATGGATTTTTTTCAACACCTTTTTTATAAACCTAAAAGATGGATTTACGATTTCAGAGAAAGGACCGGTGAAAATAGTACTTTATTCTGGAAATAATGTAGATCTATTTTGGTTTGTAAACAGCTAATGATGTGAGACTTGTGATACTGACATTATATTGCAGTAGTAATAAAGGCAATGGAATTGCGCTAGGCTGTTCATACTGCTTCGAAAGGCTAGAGAACATAAAGTATTCTGATTATTAATAGTCTAATTATTTATAATCTAACACACCATCTCTAATATTTGTTTGGCTGCACACTTGATTAGTGTGAACAATAATTAGTCGTTGCCTTCGTGTTCAGACTATGTAACAAAATATCTGATTATTGTTTGATTCTGTATTTGGATCAGTGTTACAATAAAAAAACAACTGTATTCTGGCTGAACAGTCAGGTGAGTTATCACACATGCACAAACATGAAACTAAAACGTGAAGTCGTTACCACCAAAAAAACACACTACAGACTAATGAGGGGCTGTTTTAGTCATTATGTATTTGAATAAACAAAAGCACATTAAAAATGAGTGACTGAGCAGTCTGATGTGCATGAAACAAAATGTATTTAACAAAATTTGTTTAATGTCACAGATTGTTTTTATTATGCAACATTAAACGTCATAATAATTTTTTTTTAAATGATGCAACATAAAATAATATTTTTTAAAAAGGCTCTTATAATTACACATTCACGAGTTTATTTTCAACTGTGCCAACTTTAAAGTAGGCAACTATCAAATTGGCATATACTGTATAATATACCGATAAATCATAACGTTAAAACCTAGGGTAAACATTATGTCCATTATTGTGTGGGTTTTCTTTCTTCTATGAAAACAGCTTGACCCCTCAAGGTACAGTTTGGTCCTCAAGACCTTTGAAGGTGTTCTGTGGTGTCTGTCACCAGGATGCTAGAGCAGCAACACTTTTAAATGCTGTAAGTTGCATGGTGAGGTCTCCATGGATCAGTCTTGTTTGTCCAGCGCATTGCACGGATGCTTGATTGGATTGAGATATCCATATTTGAGGTAAATTTGGTGGTCAGATCAACAACCTTTAGTCTTTGATCTAAACCTAAGACCCATACAGATGCAAGCTGTGATGCACTGAGTGTTCTGATAGCTTTATGTCACAGGAAGCAGTGACTTTTTTCAGCAAATTGTGCCACATTAGCTTTTCTTTGGGATCAGAAAGGACAGACTAGCCCAGACCATGATCCTTTGTATATCCAGACCATGATCTTTTATATAATTGATAATCATTGTTAATGTTATGTGGTGTTAATATTATGACTGATCGGTGTATATGCTCACTATGTACACTATGGTCTAAGTTATTGTAAGTGGTGTTGTAGTACATGCATTTATAGACTATATGTTCAGTATGGTATTTGAGATTCAGCCGCAGAAAAAGTGACAGCTTTCTGGAGGAAAGTAAGATACAGTGTGACTTTTTGACTGTGTTTGAGAAAGAAAATGAAAGGAAAGAAGAAAAAGCAATCAGGGTTCAGAAGTCTGAAGAGTGCAGTTTTTATAGGTGCTACCTGGTGATTTTACTTTGTTCTATTACATGTAATAGTTCTGTAGTAGTCTTCAAAATTAATTACCAATTACTGTATTGTAATAACTACCGGAATCATCTTTATGTTGATATACACTTTCAGTCATTTATTTATTTATTTTTCACTCCTAGTTTGGTCATTTGCCATTTTTCTCCCGCTAACTATCCCGCCCCACGAGAATATAGTTAGCAACCTGCAAATGAAAAGGCAGTTGTATCTTTTTTCAAACTACCAGTCATGCTGTATTACATGGCAGCAGAACACACTCCTCTTATGCATACAGCTCACAGTCTTGTCTGTGATTGGTTGTCTTTCTGATTGATATGGGAATGAATAAACACTATCTCTTCCACACAGGGAACACGGCCAATGTGGCTCTTTTAGACTCGCGGCCATGGAAAGCTGTGCCATTGTGCGATTTGAACTAACTGTCCTTTTTTTATTGTGTACAAATATATTCTTAATCCATTGATCTGAAAGCTTATAGAAAACTTGATCCAAGAGTTTAATCATTGGCAAGACATTTCTCTCTCACTGAAAAATTACGAGGGAAGGTCAACAATTATCTGCACTCTGGCTGTAGAATTTGGTTTAATTGATTTAAAAAAAGACAAATGCATAATTTTTTGTCATAATCCCTTTGCTTTTCAATAAACTTCGTCCATCTGTCAACAAGCTTTTGTATTCCCTCATTAACAAAATGTTTCAGGCTGAGGTGCGAGTCATGAATGCACCGCTGTCGTCACTTCTTCATCAGAAGTAAATCTTGATCCTCGTACTGCTGCTTTCAGGGGACCAAACAGTTAAAAGTCATGTAGAGCAAGATCAGGACTGTAGGAAGGATGCTGTAACACTTCATAAGGAAGTTTTTGCAGAGTGTTGACAGTGTGTGCAGACGTGCATCGTCATGCAAGATCACAATGCCCTTGGATAGCAGTCCTCTGCGTTTAGTCTGATGTTTAGGCTTCAGCTCTTTAATAAGCATCTCACTCTAACGAGCACTGTTGATTGTTGAACCATTTTGCTGATAATGTTTCAATACTGGCCCTTGAGAATCCCAGAAAACTGTAAGCATCAATTTTCTAGCTGACAGTTGACTTTTGAAATTTTTCAAAAGTCTTTGTGTTAACAGTTCTTTGACATGACTTTTTTCCTCCTCTTTATGGTTTTTATTCATGGCATGCTTGTTGTGTATGCCATATTTGTTCAGCCTGGTTTGTTTATCTCACATCACGGATTCGTATCTGAATTATGTCAGAATGAGACAGACTTGTCTGTCTAGGTGTTTTGGAAACAGGGGAATATTCAGGATTCATTTGAAGTCTCGGTCTCTGGAGGATTGGGTTTGGCAGAGCTTGGAAGTGGGAGTCTGTGTGTCTTTTTATTTTGATGAGATAGTACGGATGGTGGCATAACTAGGTCACGCCTGGGAGCCCCCTCCCCTCATATCCCTCACATCTCTTTAAAACCGGCATAAGACAGTGTTGAAAGGAAGTGAAAGACTGAAAGCGTATTAAATTATTGACTAAACCCAAATTTGATCTAAAATTTGAAGGAACTTTGGGAAAAGTTTTCTTTTTCTTCTTGCATACATTAAAGCAGAAACTAAAGGCTTTAAGATTAAAGTTATTTACAGTATGTCATTCACTCTCTTTGAAGGCGTGGCACCTGACCACAGTTACATTATTGCAGCTTCTGCAATCTTTAAAATAGATGATCAGTCTATTGCCTTTGAAAATAAATACAGCTGGTGTGTGGGGACTCATTATGATTTTCCCAAAATTATGTTAGAGCATGTGTGAGTTCTTTGAAGGTTCTTGAAGATTTATATTTCATGCTTCCGAACCTAGGATTTGTCTGTCATTTTGTGTGGCACAAAATTCTTATTTCTTCTATCAGACAATCTTTTTTTTTTCATAGAAATCGGCTTCTATTCATTTTGAGTCACTGTTTGTGGTCTTCTTTTGTTTAACAGTTTTAAGTTCTTTTATAGTTGCTGTCTTTGAAAGAAAGGAAATATAACAGAATTGCTGAAAACTTAATATAAAAGGAAAAGTGAAAACAAGGCAGTGTTTATGTTCCATTCATGCTTTGTAGGTCACATTTTTCACCCTATATACAAGTCATATACAGTATATAACATAAATAACATATATATAAGGTCCTATCTGGATTTGCGATGAAATTTATTATGACTGAAGATGAAAAACTGACAGACTCTTAGTGATGAGACTCTTAGTAAGACATTTGAATGCTGCAAATGTTATAAAGAAGGCCATATGTCTGTAAGTTAAGATCCCGGGTGGGATGGTTCGCAGCCCACTGCAGTCGTTCCTGTGACCATTCAGCGAGTAGAACGCCCAATCCTTGAAAATTGATTGACTTGTCATCAACTAATGAGTTACAGCCATATATAAAGTTAAAACCTGGAATTAACTAAGCAAATAGTTAAGTGATTAAAATGGTTCAGCATGGGTCATATTTCAGGGTTGACGATTCCAAGATTCATCCGGCTGAGCACGTCACCTTCCCCGTAATGAACGTCTTCAGATATCCTTAGACAACAGGACACAAGTCATGCTAATGGCTGGGAAAGTAATTATTCGTGGTAAATTTCCTCTCAGAATGGTTTAAATAGACCCTGTCTCTTGGCGAGGTCTCTAACAGAATGAGCATGGCTGTTTACTGTTTCCCTCAGGTTCTCATTTAGATCTGACACCATGTTTGTTTTGGCATATGCACTTTTCATACGCCAGTCAAATTCTGATTAATAAAACAAAAATCCCTCTAGCCCAATTATGCTGTTTCATCTTTAAGCATATCACACCATTTCAGTTTCCATTTCAGGACTCATGCCACGAAAACACAGAACTGCCAGGATTGTGCACCTTTGAGTAACAACCCACTTCATACAAGTTCCAGTGGTTATTCTGGGATTGGCATTGTTACAATGTGAAGATAAAATGCAAAAAAACTTAAACTTGCTTGGTTTTACTTGGACATCCTAGCTAGGTTTCAGCTGGATATATACAGTAGCGCAAATCATGTGTTCACATGTTTCTACGTATTCTTTAAAAAAAATGTAATAACATGTCAAAACATGTAATAGCTGTAATAACAATACTGTCTAACATGTCAACATAACAGAGAGTAATTACTGATTTCGCTGCTCACAAAAAGCAGACAGACGGCACAGATGGAATGTAAAGTACAATTGTATGAAGGGCATATTTAAAGATTGATTAGGATCATGCTTTTTATAAAGATTTGGCTCATGCAGCTTTTTGCAGATGGAAGCAATGTGTTTGTCGCATCATCAGTTTTAACCCAGTATAGTTTTATATGATGCCTGTTCCAAAGGGGGTTTTAGCTATGCGTACATTTCAAAAAGGAAATTGGAGACGGTTCTGGCATTTCCCACCCATTTACAGGTTGCATAATGACACAACATGCCTTCGTTCATATCGCTCAAACTACAATACATTACAGTTCTAAATAGCACACCCACATATACAATCATTTTTGCATTAGTCTATTTTGTGGGCCAAGATCTTTACTTCATTGTCAGTAAAAATGTTCTTAACCTTCAGGCATGTTTCTTTGCATTTTTTTTTTGGATGCGATATCTGAAGATTTTTCAGGCATTTTCTTGAGCGAAAGAAGTGTAGCCTTGCCGAAGACCATTATCAATGGGATTTGAGAAAGTAATGGACAGATTTAAAGAACAAGAAGCAAATTTTTCTCTTATTTTTTATTGTAGCCACAATTTTTTCTTATTGTCTTTTGCCTTATTCATTTCAATGATTCACCAGTTTTCTTTTTTTCCCCTTCTTCTGCATAAGAGCAACTTTTACAAGTGTTCAAGAACACTCTTACCAAGATAAGAAAAAGACTTCAGTTTTCTCAGTCTGCATGTTGTTTGTCTGATACATGACTTTAAAAGTAATAGTTTCAAAATTGTCATATAATCAACTTTAGATTATTCAATGTTTTAGAGAAATTATAATAAATGGATCATTTCATTTGTGGGGTAAAGTGATACAGTTGGCCAACTGATCCCATTTAAGACTATAAAAACTCTTGTACGTATGCTTGGATGCTTGACTTACAGTCTGCTTACAGATGCTTTGGCCATCCAGGGCGTACACAAAGAGTGGGATGAATGGATGCTGACCGCTTTTGGATTGGCACAAGCACTCTAAAACCCATATAGTACATATGAAAACCACTATCAAGTTTAACTAAAGAAATTAAAGAAAGAAATTAAACGTTAAAAAACTTGGTTATGCCCTCATCTCATATGTCATCAAACCACTTTTTCATTTTTTTAACTGCCTCCCTCGGCTGACACTGTATTCACAACATCACAGTTTGCCCATTTCTGTGATTTAGATTTCCCAATGCACACACTCTGGAGGACTTTGCTTAAGTTTCATTACAAAGTACTTTGATTTCGCTCTTGCTGTAGTAGTTCTTACTACCTTTCTTTGCTGCCAATTCTCACGCCAGGTTTTGCACACAGCAGAGCATGCACCTGCCCTTATATGGTGTTTTTTGGGGCGTTACCTGTGCAAATTACATGCTAATCCTATGTGCCTCCAATGTAAGATCAATTGGGACTCATCATTCAGCTCACCTGGGAAAGAGCAGATTGGGATGGTTAAGAATATTTAATCCATCTTGTGTTGACTACTGGATTCCAAAACTAAAAGAACTGGTTATAAATAAAATTTCAACTGAAACAAATCTAATTTTCATGAGCGATAGTGAAAGGCTAGACTGAAAGGCCATCCGTATTTAGGATGTAGATCAGGACCTGCATCTATTTTGTTGGTCGTAGAAAGGCGAATCACTCAGACTGTAAGGGCCAGCCAGAAGCCAATTGTCTGCTCAGGCCGTCTGAGACACATGCAATTTTCTCTGTCCTTCACCCTTCTTGTACTTTCTTAATCTCTTCAGTTTGTCCAACACATCTGAATCTGATCGTATGAATTTAAACATCAACACAGAAATCCTTTTACTCCAGGTGATGTACTGTACATCTCAGTTTCTCTGTCCTCATCCTTAGGTGTTCCCTGTAGTCTAACACATTGCAGGCGAGTCCTATCGCTCAGCATGATGAAGGAAATGGCCCTGATCTCGGCTCAAGCTGCTTTCCGATACGGACGGTGCCATAAATCTATTTTTTAATTCTCAAAGGAGCAGCAAGAAATTCTTTCATATATGATAAATAAATAGGATGCATCATATGCACTGCTAGGGTTCTCTCTTATTTCATCCCTGTCTCCAGATGATGTGTGGTTGGCCTCCTTCCACCGTTTCTTTCACTGAGATATACTGCATGGATGTCGGCGTATGGATGCAGGTCTACCAGGAGCCAGTCTTAGACTCATCAAATCAAATCAACCATTTGGATGGAGGTCGATTGAATTCACAAGCCAAATTTTAAATGTATTTGGAAATTCCTAATCCTTTGTGATGTTTATATTGAAGATATTAACCATTATACCTTCCCGAATGCAGAATAGTATACATACGGATACATTTATGACCTCATATGAGTAACATGATTTATCTACCAGCTCATTTAAAGCTACTCTATATAAAATTTTCACCCATTTGATGGGTAACTATGTGGTGTGCACCCCCATATCACACTGACTGCTCTCACACAGTGTGCACTAGAGATGCAAAACACACACAGGCTCTGAGACAGAGTTAATAACTCCGGAATTAAACTCTTGGAGTGTATTCGAGAGAGTAATAAAGATCTGCGATCTGATGCAATCCCTGAGAAGGGGTTCTGATTTAATAAACTTCATTTACTCGACACTCACCCACACGCTTGCATGTCATGTTTATTTACAGTAAATGTGATTAATTGTGAATGCTGTGTGGCAGTTCTATTTGTGTGTGCAACCTGATAAATAGATGTAATGTGTCTCTTGGGGTTTGATGTAATTTCCTGTTATGTCTGCATACCGTGGTTGCATTAAACGTTTGCATAACGTTTGCAAACGTTAAGTACGTTTGCATGCAGTACGTCATCGGCAACATTGTCTTAGTGGTAATGTCTGCGGAGTGTGTGTGTCCACTCTGCTGTGCCTGTCCCACAGCCCACCGTGCTGCCTCTTGAGCAATCAATAGGCAGCACCATCATTCCAGCGTCATCTCCATGGAAACCAGCTCCCTCCGCGTTCTGGATTGGCTCTGCCTGTGACACTGCCTGCTTGTGACTGGTGAGCCGAACGCAGCCGTCCCACCCCCATTCTGCCTCTTTATCATATAGATAGACACAAACACGCACTGGCTTTTTCAGCCAGTTTACAGCCGAGCGTTCTCCCTCCTCCTTTCAAGATCCTCTTGGATGTAACGTCGTCTCAGAGAGCACGGATTAGGCAGCGGCGGAGCGGCACAGCGAGTGCTCCGTCTTATCCTTCAAATGGAACGATTGCAGAAGAGGTGAGAGAGAGAGAGAGAGAGAGAGAGAGAGGAGAAGGATACATAATGTACAAATGTACATTCATATAGAGACACTTTTTGCGGAACGAAAATAGACATTCTGTTGAATCTTCAGATCCGGTGAAGATATACAGTAGCAGGAATCCTTATCTAATGGGGGAACGCATAGAGATGGAGAGATAGATGCTGTGATGTTGCAGACAGCTTCAGAGCTGCATGTTTAGGACGGAATCTTTACAGCAATGCACACCTCACGAGGACCTTAAACCACGTAACATCACGTCAGTTTTTTACATGAGAATGTTTCTGCGGGATATGTTTCTGCGTAGTTGACTGCTAAGCCCCGTATAATTTACCATACTATACATTTTATATATAGAGAGAGTCGTTGTCGCACTCTGACGTGATGCAGTTCTTGCTTTTCTATGAATAAGCACCAGGTTGACTGTGCTGAACTGTGACTGTGCATTTTTCGCTTTCCTGCATGACTCCTGGAGGTGAATCAAGCACCGACACTGCCCTCCTGTTGCCTTGTTGTTTAATGTGCTACTCCGGGGGCAGTATTGACTCCCCCCCCTGTTTTACTCTGCGTGCAGTGAGAGGGAGCAATGCATGACCTATGCACCAGACCGGAACCCCCGGAACCCTTGCAGCACTTCTCTCTTATGACAGCCTCCAGTGTAGGTGAACCTGAACCTCAAGCTGGACCAGAACTCCAAGAGCGAGAGAAACCAGAACAGGAGAAGGGAACGTCGGATAGTGTGAACATGGCAAACCTGGGTCATGGTACCCTAACCAACGGGAACGGCAGCATGCTCGGAAAACGTCACCATTCTTTATACGAGGATTTTAACAACCATGAGGCACAAGGGTTCAGAAGGGTAAGTCGATTGGTTAGAAATGAATGTTAAGCCAACATATAACGGTGGGAACCGACTGGTATAATATGACATAACACTGGTTTGCATGTTCTTCTTGTGCTTGGTTGGTTTCCTCCAAGGTCTCTGGTTTTCTTCCACAGTACAAAGACATGCAGGCATGTCCAAATTCTCTGTAGCGTGTGATTGGGTATGTGAGTGTACATGTGCTTGTGCCTTGCGATGTACCCCATATCTTGTGCTCATCTGGAGTGTACCCTGCCTTGTGCGGTAAGCTCCATGGGACAGGCTCCAGCCTTCTGTGACCCTACACAGGATAAGCAGTATACCGTAGATGTCTTCTCAGTAGTTGGTTATTATACACGGACATACTGTAGGGTTAAGGCCTTACCCAAGGGCCCAACAGTGGCGGTGGTGGTGTTCAAACCCCTGACCCTCAGATCAGCAGCCTAGAGTCTCAACTGCATGTGCCTCCACAGCCTCCAGATGAAAGTACGGTCTTAACACATGAATCAACACCTTCTGATTCTGACCAATCAGAACAGTGCATTCAGTGATGTTGTATTATACTGTATTAAGTCATAGTGGGTGACACCAACCACAAAAATGACAGAATGTTCCGAGAAACAGAGCTTGTCCATTTCTGGGTAAAATGTCTCCCTGCTGCTGCACAGCTATTACATTACAATACATAATTACATAACATTTAAAAAGTAATCAGTTACGTTACAGCATTACTTTCTGAAAAAAGTAACTAGTTCGAGTACTTTTCCATTTCAGAAAATGAAAACTCCTTTGTGAGACCTCTATAATTATTCTACCATCATCACTCAGCGAAGTTTGACCCATAATCTGTTAACTACTAATACCCTTATCTCACCTACGTGGTTTCGCGCGGTAGTACGGTTCATCATGATTCACCGCGAGTTTTGGCGCTGTGATTAGGTTTCCATCTTTCCGCGTGTCGGTCCTCGCATAGTCAAACCGCATAGGTGAGATAGGGGTATAACAGCAGGAATAACAGAGGGTGGCGGGTTATCGGGGGCGGGGCTTGTAGGATGACTTTCTCACACACACTCTAAGGGATTATGAATGACTGCTGTCTGGCTCACATAAATTGTCTAAATAACGGATTACATTTTTGAAAAAGTAACTAAATAACTGAGTACTTAAATGGCGGACCTAACGCATTAGATTACTCGTTACGTCAAAAAAAGTAATCCGGGTACTCTAACGCGTTACACCCAACACTTTTCAAATCTGACCTGACGTTTAGTGGACTTTTAATCTTTTACACATGTACATGGATGCTGTTACTCTTTAAATTCTCACTTTCCTTGTGGTTTGTCTGGCCTCTATTTTGTCTTTCATTGCCATCTTAACACACACACGTACATTCCAAAATAGCGCCGACCAGCCTGTCCGTCTCCCAGACGAGCCAAATGTGGGCCAGTTAGCAGTGGCACAGGGGTAATGCGTTTAGCAGGAGCTATATTCAGACACATTGGACGACCTCAACCCATATTTTACTGCTTTCGAAAAGGAAAGGGATTCACATCATTCCATGTACAGTTCTTCCAAATCAATATGGTGCTACAGTGACACGTATGTATATACGAGCATGCTGGAGACGATGAGACACGTGCAACACACACACCACACACCGTGAGTTAATATTTATACTCTGAAGCCTGACCTGAAGCAAGTATTAAAGTTGTACACTTTTCATGTTGGATGGTAAACCTTCACTCCACACATCTTGCCACGTATGAAATTAGGTATAAATCCTACACAAACCAATTGGAACCACATTTCATCATCTATAAAGTAGAATTTGCCCCCAGGCTTTGTTTCACCTTTTATGCTCAATGATATTTATAGGTTCAGTGGTACATTCTAACATAATCTCATTTATCATTTGTCACTGATTAGACAGCACTCGCACAATTTAGATGTTCAGTTACGGTACAAATCAATAGTGCATAGTGTGAAAGTGCCCAGAGATAAGGCCAGTACTGCAGACCAGAGAGGACTTCCCCTGGGACCCATCCTCCAAAAAAAGAAAATGTCATTTCACATACTGTACGTATGTGTTAGAGTCGTCCTCAATGCGAGGAAGACATGCAAAAAAAAAAAAAAAAAAATTACATTACAATGTCTTCACAGGTTCACTCTGGCTGTACTGCATGCAGACCTGATTAAAATTCATGACTTTCTCCATGACTGCAGGGGAAAAGCCGGGCTTGACTAAACCCATAATTGAAACATCAGAACTTTGAATTAATTTTTTTTTATCTTAGTTTGCTACAAAGTGTAAAAAGCATGATTTTTAAAGACAATCCAGCAAGCTGTGATGAATGATGTAAGATTACCTCCTTCAAGTTGTCGACATCATGGTCAGTATTACTGATTAAACAATCCTGTGTCTAAAGGAAACACTGAACCGAAATGTAGTGTATTAAGGTGTTCAAGTCAAAATGGGACCCCCCCGCTACAGTAATGCACTATTGCTTGGATACCATCAGGGTAGAAAGTTTTGTAAGTTAAGTACTGTATGCCAGAACATGATCGGAGTCCGTGCTTCAGGTGTAGAACCCTGGCCTCCTACAGTAGGAACTCCTTTATTTTCTCAAACATGTGGAAATCTCTTGGTGAGGTCATGATTATACAGGGGATGTGGCAGTATCTCTCAGCCAACTTCCTGTAATGTGCAAGTGGTGTGGTGGGCTGTATGAGGTTGTGCATTGTCCTGCAAAAAGACCGAACGCATTTGGCGATCAGACCAGTCCATTTTTTTCCCCACTTTTTCAGATGTGACAATGATATGAAGCAGGTAGTCCGATCATGGCTCTGGCATACTGAGATGTACGCTAGTGAAACGCTGGGATAAGTGCATTAGTGTAGCAAGAGATCATATAGCGAAATAAAGGTAGTGTCTACTCTCATAACTATGTTCCGTTATTCTGCACAATCAAAAGTCCTGGTTTGACTTGAACGCCCCTCACATATACTGTAGAGTTTAAAAGTAGGAAATGCTTCTTTGTTTACAGCATGCTTGAATCTTTAAGCAGCCATGTTGTTTTGATGTCACTATATATTAACATATATATAGTGACATCATATATTAACATATAGATAGTGACATCAAAATGTATATATATATATTTTTTTTTTTTCATTTGTTAATATATTACATAAGCTATTAATCTATATAATATTAATCTCTTTAGAAATAACAGCATCCATCTTGTAATTTAAACAAATGACATTTATTCACAGTTTATGTATTTTAATATTATAAATTTTTGTCTCAATATATATCTACTATTTTATTTCAGCAGTGTGGAATTTTTTAGTCGCAGCACCGGTATCCAAGGTGCTTTGGTTACCAGGGTAACGCACAGAGGAAGTGATGTCTGGGTTGGTGATGTTGCAGCGTGTTGTGAATTGAAGAATTTTTATCCAGGAAAGTTCCATCAACAGGGTGCTGAGTAAGAGCACCAAGAGCACCGAGTAAACTTTAAGGTACACTGTGGAACACAATGCAGCATTAGTGATAAACTGAGGGCATGTAGGAGCTGTGGAGGAACTGCATATTTGGAAAATAATGTGCATGTATTACAGCTAACCTTTACACAATAAATCCAGGGTCAAGGATAATGGATTAGACATATTAGTGAAACATGTACAGTATGCGATGCTTAAAATGAATAATCACAGGGATTGTCACAAGGCGTGTTCATACTGTATGCAGGGTTTCCGATGGCTACTTCAATATGCTCCCGAAACACCTCGACTTGTACATGATGTGTGAGTATTCGTAGTATTCGTGTGGAGGCCAGTCGAATCGACATGACGTGTCAACATGAAGCATGGTGAGACCTCTCCTCCAGATCCATGTAAAAATCTGCAGGCTTCAATGTGCGGCTGCATTTGGTCCAGTTGGCGGAGAAGAACATTATACCCCATTAATCATTTGATCCACATACTTCAAAGCAATGTGAGGTGTTTATTGGGCAATTTATTGTAACCATGATATCTTGTTGAGAATGTGTTTAGCCTGTTTATTGCTACATTGGTTGGGTGACTCAGACGCCTACGTAAGGGTTAATCATCAGTAGATATTGTTTGGCAATATGCTCAAGAAACAAGTTCGTTTTAGCTAAACCAAAGAGAATTCTGTGTTAGTTCAAAGAAGATGCTTTAAATGATGCATCTGAGATTATCATATGGAGCACTGGTCCCAGCAGGAAGCAGAAAGTAGCGTGTGTGCGTGTGCGCACATACCCTCCAAGGAGTAATAAGGAATAATGAGTTTTCTTGAAAGTGGAAGCAATGCACATCCTTATACTGCTGTCATGTGTGTGGTTTTATGTGTTTGGGGTTGTGAGCTGGCGTGTTATTTTTATGGTTGTGGGAGCGGTAATGGGTAGGGCGGCGCCAACCTTTGGTTTTTTTTCTTTGTTTTTTGGAAACAATGGATTATTGTTCTCAGCCTACATACTAATAAAGCTGATAATAAATAACTAATAAAGGATGTTATGGTACAGTTAGGTATTGTGGTAAGGGTGCCAATTTTTTTTTTTTTTAAAGTGTTTAATGAAGCTATAAGAAACAAAATACAAAATCATCAAACTTGAAGAAAGCATGCTTTACACTAATGCCATGTTGTGTGATGCTGAGTATGACTTCCAGTGTGAGTATAGTACTGATACTGACTGGAGGTTTTACTGACATGTTTATGTGAAAGTGCGCTTAAAGCTCACATCTTATACGCCTTTCTTCAACAAGTTAATACACGTTTTAAAGGTCTCTAAATATATATCTCAGCATACATTTTTTTTCCCCCAAGCGTGCTGTTTCAGTGTCTGTAGCTTTAAATCAACTGCTCCCGAATTCCCTTTCGATGAAGTGCATTTTTCTTGTCAATCAGAAACCAGGGACCGGAAACGTCAGTGTTTGGGACCTTTTTAAACATTTCCGCTGATGAACAAAACAAAGGGAAAATAATGCAAGAGCATCAATTCACTATGTCGTAATCAATATTTAGTGATAGGAGTTAAAACACAAAGAGCGTTAAAGAGATTTGCTGGTTTGCTGCTACCATTGCTAACGGCTAATGCAGCCCTTCTTAAGAACTAAAGATTTTTTGTGTGATTGCTAAAGATCGCTAACCATTAATGGCTTACCTAGCCCTTCTTAAGGACTAAAGAAGACTAGGTTAGCCATTAAGCAAATAGCCGCTGCCAGCCATCCAAACCTTATTTACTGTAGCTTTAAAAAATGACGCCCAAAGACTGGTAGAGTTGGTCAGAACTGGGGGAGGTTCTCTTCTTATATGAGGTCATAATGGGGGAGAAAATCTGATTTGCTTGCTTAAGCCCTGCCCAATACAGAAATCCAAAATGGAAAATGTTTTTTGTGTGTGTGTGTTCAGACTAATCTGAACCCCTAAAAGTGACTAAAAAGTGAATATTGAATGATATCTCCTGTTTAAAGTAATTTTTATCAGTAGATTCTTTCTTTAATAAAACGTAATACCAGAAATAAGTAACAAACAAAGCATTTAATATTTTTTGCATTATTCTTACATAAGGTTACTGTTTATTTTAAATACATAGATGAGTTTTTCCTTCCTGAGCCATGACTATACAGTGCCTTGCCGAGCTTGAGTTATTTTGCAAAGAAGAATGGGCATAAAATTCACTCTCTAGATGTGCAAAGCTGGAAGAGAGATACCCCAAAAGACTTGCAGCTGTAATTGCAGTCGAAGGTGGTTCTACAAAGTATTGACTCAGAGGGGCTGAATACAAATGCATGCCACACTTTTTAGATATTTATTTGTAAAAATTTTGAAAACCATGTATCATTTTTCCTATACCTCACCATTATGTACTGTACTGTACCACTTTGTGTTGGTCTAGCATAAAATCCCAATAAAAATCATTTACGTGACAAGTGTGGAAAATTCAAGGGGTATGAATACTTTTGCAAGGCACTGTATATAGCCCTTTTATTCATTTGTCTTGCTGCTCTGAAGCAATTTTAATGGAAGCATGACCCAAGACTTTTCATTAACTAAAACTCCGCAGTGCTAAAGCTCAGCCAAGACTTTACTTAAACCAATGAAACCCACAGAGCTGGACGTCCTGACGCCACTCCTGGTAAATTCACCCACTGCAGGTTGCAGGACAATTTGGAAAAAATAAAAGTGTATTATGTGGTGAATGGTGAAATGGAATTTGTTTGAATGGAATGGAAGTTTTTTTTTCCCTCTCTTTACAGCCTGCGAAACATATCTCAAAATCACAAGTTCTGTCTTGTGTCTCATCCGAACTCTGTCTTTGTCTTTGTTGCAGCGTATTGCAATTCTTCCCGAACCTTATCAGTTCTTTTGTCTCTTATGTTCTCTTTCTATTTAATTTTTTCTTCCTTTTCTCTTAAAATCATTTGCTTTCAGCTTTCCTTCTTTATTAAGTTGGCTCCTCTCAGACTGAGAGGGAATTATACTTTTATGAGCAGGTGAATATTATTCTCCGTACTCACCCGGGTTATTAAATGCCGAAGCTATTTTATTGACTTTATTGGCTTTTTTTTAAATACTCAATCGAGGCCTGAGATAACCTTTATTGTTTGAACTAATGAAGCTGACACTCTCAAATAGCAGATAAAGCCCGCAGTGGAGTTTGCTGCATCTTCTTCTTTTTTTTTTTTTATATTCTTCTTATGGAGCAGATAAAATTTTTGTATGCAGTACACGTACATGGCCTGAAACAAAAGTAGTGCATTAATACAGCATGAAGGCTCTTATCAAACAAATCAAAAGCCTTTTATTAGTTAAAAAAAATGTCAATTGTGGCAAAAACTTGGAAGAAATAAATAAATGGTGAGATGTAGAACATGTTTTTTTTTTACATTTAATAAACCTTATGTTTTTTTTTTTTTATGAGGTCAGCATTTACCGTGGTATGTTGAAAAAATACAGTACTTTTACTTTTTTCTAGCAAGAGCAGTATTGTGTCAAGTGCATTTGCAGAACACATCAAGCACCATAATGAAACCGGCTCTCATAAGGACCATCCCTTACCCAAAAAAACAAGAGCAAAACTTACCTCTGCTGCAGAGGAGAAGTTCATTTAGAGTTACCAGCCTCAGAAATCACCAATTAACAAACAGCACCTCAGATTAGAGTATAAGTATAAAGCATAAGTACAATTTCAATATCAACTGTTCAATGGAGATTATTGCATATTTTGGATGTCTTCAGTATTGTTTTGCAGTTTAGAAAGAAATATAATATTATATGTGATATATTATTATAGACTCATTTAACTGGCTACCCAGCATCTCGATGACATTCACCATGAGGACAACGTTGCTTCGAAAGTTAAAATGACTTAAAAATAATGAAAAACAAAAAACAATGAAAATACTGTACAACCTCAAACATGGAAATTTGAATGTTATTTATGAAGCTCTTATGCTGTCAAGCGTCCATTCGCACAACGTGCTTTAAGTTTCTAACTGAGACCTGAGGGATTTGACCCAACAGCTTCCTGCACTCAGTATCTCATGTCACACATCTCTTAGTGTTTTTTCTTTCAGAAATATTACTGTATTTTAGCTAACATGGTGTTTGTGAAGTTCGTTATTCTGTATGCAACATCAACAGCATGTTCTGTAGTGATCCAGCAGTAATCCGGCGCTGATCTCACCACTGTTAGCATGAGTTTGAATCCCACTCAGGTTATCGGTTTGGTATTAATAGGAAGTGGTTTTTTGCAACATTGTGTTAGCGCTGTTCATTATCCCATCTTCATGTAGTCATTACAATAATTCTAACTTTCAAAAAAAATAACTAATTCCAATGCTGTCCCAATAATAATAGTTGCAATCATTAAACAGTAAACACATGCTTTATTTATTTATTTTAAATCAGTGGATAGTTTTAATATTTAAGAAAGACTTCAGTGACTAATTAGAACTCTTGTTAAAGACGTTGCATTCCGATGGTCTAACGAGCTCTCTCTCACAGAATTCTTTTAATCTTTCCTTATTGATGCTCTTTTTCCATAATTCATTCTTCTAAATAATAATCCTTCTAGTATAAAATAATCTCCGGTTTTCTTCACACAATAATAAAAATCGCTATTAGGCGCCTGAGTGGGTTTAAACTAAGCACATAGTGTGTAAAGATTGCACTCCACGTTTTAAGCTTTAGGAAGCTGCTGTGTTTTTGTCCTGGATGTTGCACATCTGTTTCATGCATCAGCGATGAGGTATTGATGAGTTGGGGGTTACAGTCTACTTTAGCAACTACCCAGATGTTACATGTTTGAGCCAAAACACCATGATAGCCAAAGTGCACCCAGAAACATAGTTTGGTAGTGTGCACTGTTTGGCACATCTTGTACATAAATCAATGACAAATTACATTATAGTGGGTAATAATGAGCAGATGTGCAGATTTATTTACAGATGCAGTGCATGGCCCGAAATTAGCCAGTTTTGAATGTTAAAAAATCTGATTGAATGCACAATTTTGCTTCTTATTTTGTTTAACATTAGAAGAATAAAATATTTCAACAATTCAATAAATGGAGTTCTTTCATCAACCAGGTACAAATTTCCTTCCACTCGTTTCCACTGACACATCTTCACTAGTGCTTTATGCTACAAAATTAAGCACCTCCAGGTTCCGGGTTTGATTCCCGTGTCGGGTCTGTGTGCATGCAGTTTGCAGGTTCTCCCCGTGCTTGGTGGGTTTCCTCCGGGTTCTCCGGTTTCCTCCCGCAGTCCAAAGACATGAAGATTAGGCTAATGCCGTTTCCAAATTGCCCCTAAAGTGTGAATGTTGACCGGAGCTCCTACCACGTTGTAAATTGGAATAATTGGTACTCTAGACATTGACCTCCACAGTTCCTAGTTGGATTACAATGGTTCCTACAGTAGACGGATGGAGTGAGAGAGTAATTTAATAGTACTATAGAAAATAACCGTGCTTCATCTTTCTCACTTCATTTTTCAGAGTGGATTCATTGAATCATTTAGCATCCTGAAAAATCTAAATAGATGATGATTGTACAATAATTTAATTCCCAGAAAGCGTGATTATCATTTTATTTAAAAGGCTCAAAAGGAAGTTGTCCTGGTGAGCTGAGTCACGCTGCTGTTTTGTCCATAAACAGAATTAATCGTGTTATATGATCAAACTCTCTCCGGAGTCTTGGTGTGTGTGTGTGTGTGTGTGTGTGTGTGTGTGTGTGTGTGTGTGTGTGTGTGTGTGTGCGCGCGCCTGTGTTGGAGGTTGTCTGTCTCTCCCCGCTTGCTAGGAAAACAGATAGCGATCGAAACTCCAGCACTTTGTAACTCAGTGGACACTTTACTCCTGTGTTCCACTTCACAGGAACAAACTCAGTTCAATTATTTTTTTCTAAAATGATGGGTGGGTGTTGTGACCTTTCCCTAAAGTGTTTTTGTGATGTTTTTCATGTGAAAGAGGATAGTTGAGTCTCAGCCTTTTAGTCTGGGCAATGCCTGGAAAAACAGTCATTTTTTAAAATATTTTATTTTTTATTTTAATTTCCAACGTACTATTAGGTGTAGTCCAGTACTAGAATTCTTATATATTGATAAATGTCTATGCGTCGATCAGGGATTTCATTATGTCTGACTGACAATTAGAACCAAGGATCGCTTTTATACAACAGTTCTACAAATGGTGTTAAATCCCAAAATAGTGTTAAATGAAAAGCTAGTGCACTATGTACTGTAGGGTGTACAATCCCTTGTTGCACACACCAAGTAGTTCCCTTGATCAGGGATTTGGGATTAAGCCTTGTGTTAGAATCTGGTTAGCTTTGCATCTTGCACCAGCTGTGAACAAGACAACATGGACAGGTTAGAGGAAATTCAGAATGAATTCCTAAAGAGACAAAATGTTGTTTAAATGACATACCGTTATGAGGTGTGTTTTCTTGCTGAAAGTCCTTCCGGGACTGGTATTAAATGTACAGTAGGTTTTGGCAGGTAGCTGCTCTCTCCTCTTTCCAGTACTGCAGTCTACTATCACCCAGGCTGGAGACTGACAATAAGTGTCATTTATTATACTTAAAACACACACTCACTAACGGAAACACTGGATCATCGGGAAAATTAACAAGGAACGTCTCTAATGACACTCGAGTGCGACACGCTAACGGAATCACTGCTGTAAAGTAAAAATAAAACAAATGAATCTGCACTTTACCTTTGAAAAGAATCGCAGCAAAGAGAGTGTTTCCGTTATAGTGTGTGTGTGTGTGTGTGTGTGTGTGTGTGTGTGTGTGTGTGTGTGTGTGAAAAGGTGAGAGGAGGAGGGAAGGGGCACGCTGTCTAATGACACGCGCGCACAGAGGGAGAGAGAAAATGGATCTTTAACCTCTCTAATGACACTTGCTTTTGTTTTACACGTGCACACACACGTTGTTATAATAAACAGTACACATGCGCGTGAAAGGACGACTTTCACGCACACACGCATACAAACTCAAAATAAAAGAGGCTTTACACGCACACACGTGGTCACAGTGTGATAGTAAACAGTACACACGTGCACGGATGTTGATTTTAAGAGTGAGAGACCGAGCAGGGGAGACGATTACCCACAATTCCGCAGCGCAAGAGAGAGAAAAACCTTTAGCTCAGTTGTGCTCAAACAAGAAGCGCATGCGTGCTACATGATAATGCTACAAGACTTGCTCATTTTTCAAATCAAAATGTATTAAAAATTACATTAAAAACCGCGTTACATGCGATTCAAGGTTCCACTGTCTCAAATTGAGGAATTGTAACGGTTGTCTGATCAGACAGTTTTGCAGGGTTTCATCATTCTGAGTTCACAGAGCAGACAAAAAAGTGGAGCAATGCCTTCTACCATGTGTCTACTTTCATCCAGATGATGTGTGTGTGTGTATGTGTGTGTGCACATGTGTGCCTTCTGTTCCTCTAAACCTTATTCTACCATCGCTGCATGGCCTGTCAGTGAGAATTGCCAATCAAAGGTACGCACACACACATACACACACACACACACACACACACACACACACACACACACACACACACACACACACACACACACAC
>JAQQZT010000017.1:7612219-7626935 GCA_030068275.1 Clarias platycephalus
GATGAACTCATTCTTGATCCTATCCATCCTTGTCACTCCCAAAGAGAACCTCAACATCTTCAGCTCTGCTACCTCTATTCCGCTTTAAAATAGTCTCAGCTAACTAAATGTTCCAGAATCCCAAATAGCGTTAAATGGAAAGCTACTGGTAGTAAGTTCCCTTGATCAGAGAGATTTGGGATTCAGCCATGTGTTAGAAGCTAGTTAGCTTTGTAGCTCGCGTTAGCAGTGAACCGACAAACAATTAGGAGACAAAGTGTTGTTTAAGATGACCATGTTTTTAGATGCATTTTCTTGCTGAAAGTGCTTTTCTGACTTTTTTTTTTTGTTTATTTTTTGAATGTGGGATTTGGCCGGCAGCTGCTCTACCCTCTTTCCAGTGCTGCACTCGGTGCCGGACTATACGGCCCTATTTTCACCCATGTTATCAGCCTACATGGCACGTTCTTATATACAAATCTTTGCGTATATTGTTATTGTAGAAACTGTAGCATATTAGAACAAGCACATTAAACTACTGTATACTAGTAGCCAGAAAATAATTAAAGCAACATTCAAAAAACGATGAATTATGTATTCTCGGCCGTGTCTGATTGGAAACTCCAGAGTCAGCTTGGCCTATTTAATCAGTTACAGTTAGGTTTATTTTAGGTTGAATTTAAATGTTGGTGTTTTGCCCACAAGTGGCAGTGAAGAAACACAATGATCAATGTCTTCTTTTGACACTATTGCCATTCAAAACTACTAAGGAGAAATGAATTATTTTAAAACTTACATTTATGAAATATACTAGTTCATAAAGTAGTCCTACTGTAGTCCTATATCCATATTTCTTAATTAATGAATTACGTAATGATTTGCATCAATGATCTGATGTAGATGTGGGGTTTTTTTTCTAAACAGGAAATAACTGCGTTTGGTCATGTGACTAAACCACTCATGTAATTTTACAATAAGCTACTTCAGATTTTAATTATTTAAAACAAAATGCAACAGTAGTTATAGTTATATTGTGATCATTGGATTAAAAGTGATAAATATTACTACTACTACGACTTCTTTTATTATCAACAGTGATAATAATCATGTGGTTATACTTTTCTGAAACTGCTCGACCTCTTCCTAATCTCCCGCCTTTTTCTCTGCACATGCTGTTGCTTAGACACTCACCGACTCCTCAGTCGCGACTCGTCTGAGCTTGTGTTTATATTTATCCTGCAAATGGATTTTGCTGTGCTGTCTCTCTCTCTCTCTGTCTCTGTCCTTATGCTCCTCTCTTTATTCTTTCTTTCTGTCCATCATCGACTCTTCTACTCTCCAGGCAATAGTGCCTCATGGGATGACATCGCCTTCTGGAGCCTGGAGGGTAACGAGGCCCTGTGTGACGTCTCTGAGCAGGGTACCCGCTCATGGCCGCGTTTCTCTCACCAGGAGGCTGTAACTCCTGCATGGCTGTTTAGATTATGGATTATTATTATTTATTAATTGTGGTTCTGCTTTTACGCCTCTTTTTTCATTTAACACTGCAATCCAATGATGCTTTCAGCTTTCAACATCCAGCACAGAAATTCTTAATTTGTTTTCGATTAAATGGCTTACATTTCTTTTGCTTTGGAGGTGTTCACGTTGTCCCTCACTGAAAGCATTCATCTGCATGTGGGAATCTAGAAGCACCTTTTATTGCTTTCCCGTTTTAGCTGTTTTTTTGAACATGTGGTGGAAAGTATATTACCATGTGCTTAAAATCGATCACCCTGTGAAGGTTGACTTTATGAGTCGTAATAATAACGCAAGCGCTAATATTATTGTCGCAGGTGGTGGTGTAGTGGTTAGCACTGTCGCCTTGCTCCTCCAGGGTCTGGGTTCGATTCCTGTCTCTGTGTGCATGGAGTTTGCATGTTGTCCCCGTGCTTGGTGGGTTTCCTCCGGTTTCCTCCCCCGGATACGCAGATCAGACTAATTAGCGTTCCCAAGTTGCCCGTAGTGTGTGTATGTGTGTGTGCCCTGCAATGTATTGGCACCCTGTCCATGGTGTACCCTGCTTTGTGACGTAAGTCTCCTGGAATAGGCTCCAGGTCCCCGTGACCCTGAATACAGGATAAAGCAGTATAGAAGATGAGTGAGTGAGCAAAGTCTATGAAGTCAGCATTCATACTCTAGCCACACATGGTCACACTAGCAACCGACAAGTAACTCGTGTACCTTGTGGTTTTTATCTCTTGTGCGCGACTGCTACTAATATCGCTTGTAGGCGTCTAGTTTCCATTCCACCGTTCAACCGTCCGCTAATCAGCGATGCGGTGATGGAAGTCTCATCCAGTAGACGCATGCACTATGGCTCCAGTGAGAATAGATGTTTCTGTGACTGAGAGACTCATCTGTTGGATGAAATCATTAAAAGAGATGGTTAGAAGATGGCGTTTATTTAATATGTAGTTGTCTTGCACACGCTGCCTCCCACACGAGTGTGAGTTCACCTATAGGGTTATGCCACACATCTGTCTCATCTCTCCATCTCTCACACGCATCTGTACTCACATGCATCCTGACTTGTGCGCAATATCTCTCTCAGGCTTTATTTGCTGCTCTCTCTCTCACACACACACACACACACACACACTTATATACACAGTTTGTCATAGTAGACGACTAGCTGGCTTAACTGTGATCTTTTAATCTAGGAAAATGATTTTGTCACAGCTATTCAGTCCTTAATAGGATTAGAACCAGCGAAGAACACCAGTGGACTTGATGTGCAGTATGACCCCCTTTAAGCGTTTAGTGGTGCCTAATATTCGCAAACCAACCCTTCTTTGCTCGCATTAGGATTAATAACTATAAGAATAACTCTCAAGCATGAAGCTTTATGACTTTGTTGTTGCACACCAACATGATCCAGGGGGTGCCAATACTTTCATCTTAGTAAAACTATTGAGTTAGTGCATACTTCCCAAGTAAATATCTAATATTGTTCTAGTGAGCTACAGTACATGGACTGTGTTGTAAGCTTAATTACACTATGTCCAAGGTGACTAAAAAAGAAACTGCTCTGCAGGATTTTCTTGAATAATTCACACAACTTTTGCGTTCCATAGTATATAAAGTTCAAAAATTTGAGAATTCTTACTATCTAAATGCAATATAGGCAATATATGCAATTCATTTATCCACTGCTTTGATGCCCACTTTTCCACCTCACATGCAATAAAAGCTGCTCAGTTTGTGTAGCCATTATTCGCCAATGTTTTGTTTAAGCTTTTTATTTATTTATATATATATTTTTTTTTTTATTTTTTTTTTCCCTACAAACGCATGTCAGCCTGTGGTGATCTGTGGCAGCAATCTACTCCCTCTTCTTTCCGTTCTTCTGTTCTTTCTCCTCATTTTCCCTATCTACATCCCCACAGACTTATCCGCCGTGCTCCGGACGCGCTCGGCGCCGTACTCAGGAGGTCCGTCTCAAGCCGAGCGTTCGCCAGGCACCAAACACCGCGAGCTCCCCAGCCTAAATCCCAAATCAGCCTCCACCTCCAGCACGTCTCCACCCAAATCTGAAAACACACACCTGTCGCCGAAATCTGCCAGAAACTCGCACAAAGCCAGCCCCACTCACGAGGTGAGAGAGACAACATGTTAGTTTTTCAACCTGTGTATAATATTTCTGAATGACCACAGAGAAGAGTAATGGTGCTGGGTTGAGACAGGCATGAACGAAAGTCTTTCCAAAGCTTATCTAAGGAAGATCATCTTACTATTCTTTTGTACAGGTTGTAAGATATCCATGTGTCTTCATGGACACAGCTGTGTTTGCTTTGAGCTACTTGGACTATGTAATATTTTGGTTATCTTTGCCAACTGGGCATTGGTGGCTCAATGGTGGGTTTCTCGGCTACCACGCAGAAGGCCCGGGTTCGATTCCCACCCAAACCATAGCCACTAGATGTAGTGCCGGTCCCAAGACTGGGTAAAATGGAAGAGTTGCATCAGGAAGGGCATCCGATGTAAATCCTGTGCCAAGTTGTGTGCGGATCAGATGGCCAACACCAACATTCTGGTTATCTTTGCTCATGTAGTGTGTCGTAGAGAGAATACAAACCATTCTTGGTCATTTGTTTAACCTGATAGATTAAAGCCAATTCTCATTTGCCGTATCTGAAGTGATGCTTCACACACAGCTCAATCATTTGTAAGGGTTTGTGTTTTCTGTACACACAGCTACACACACACAATGTCACCAGTCCACACTCATGCAAACATGCAGCACATGGTATTTTGCCACTCATTGTTTAATCGTTATTGTTTTAGTTTGGTTTTGTACAGTTGGGTTTTACTGATAAGAATATTGGGGAACCTCCAGCTGATCTCAGTCTGAATTGTGTCCAAATAATGGTGTGGTTTTCACCTGGATATTGTGCAAAGTGAGGAATAATCCTCTGGTACAGTATTTGAATTCTTGGGCTAGTACGAGGGTTCCAGTTATATTAAACTCAAGGCTACTGTCTCCCCAGTCACTGCTGTGCAGATGTGAACGTGTTATATCAGTTCATTTGTCATTTAGGGAATGCCCTTACTTGTGGTCTGCACGAAAGAAGAGTTAACTTATAGTTTTCTGGGATTCTCGAGGGCCAGTATTCTAACATTATCAGGAAAAGATTCAAAAATCAACAGCGCTCGTTACAATGAGATGCTTATTAAAGAGCTGAAGCCTAAACTTTGGGTTAAACACACAGGACTGCTATCCAAGGGTGTTGTGATCTTGCTTGACAAAGTATGCATGTCCACATACTTCTGCCCACACTGTCGACGCTCTGCACAAACTTCATTTCAAAGTGTTCAAACATCCAATCCTGATCTTGCTCTATTAGACTTTCACCTGTTTGGTCCCCCGAAAGCAGCTCTACGAGGACGAAGATTCACTCCTGATGAAGAAGTGAAGACAGCGGTGCATTCGTAGCTCGCCTAAAACATTTTTTGTTTCGAATCGTAATCAAACAGCGAGAGCGATCAAATCCGGAAGCGCAGTCCAAGATCAAAGGTCGGTAAACATGCGAAGTCATACACAAAGGCAAAATCCGAAAGCGAGCGATAATCCAAAGGGCGAGACACAAAGACGAAATCCAGAAAACGTGCAGGGTCAAAATCCAGATAACTAGGAAAAAATACCAAGACAGGATGGGAGGCACGCAAGTAAGATACAGTACATCGGCATGGAGTGAAGTTTCCGGCTTCCTTTTAAAGATGCAGGAGCGTAGCTTGATTAGTGACAGGTGTGCTCAGGTAATTGGCTGGTAGAGCGGGAAACGGCATGGATGGGGGTTATGACCTGGAAGTACTAGGGTGATCAGGCTGGCCCGTCACAAGATGGACAAACTGGTTTATGTCAAGGATAAGAAGATTATGTCAGAAACGTATGTACTGTACTGTATTTGTCTTTTCTAAGTTATTTTAAATAAATTCCACAGTCAGAGTTTGGATAATTTTTGACTCACCTTCACACATAGGGTTAAGCCACACTTAATGACGATTCATATTAATATTAATGATGTGTATAATGTTTTCCCATGAGTATTGAGTTTTTTAACCAATATGGGGGCAGTGGTTGTTTAGGCGCCACCAGTGTGTTGCCACTGTTGGGCCCTTGGGCAAGGCTGGTAACCCATATGCCCATACAAAATCATTCCGCTATTCCCATTCTCAAAGCCCGGATGAGTAAGATCAATGATTAAGCACGGAATCAATGGAACTCATCACCCGATGTGCTCAAAAGCACAAAAAAGTGTCAGATCACCAAGTGTTAAACATGGCTTATGATATTAGTATAGTAAACTACTACCATGTGCACTGTTAAAAAGTTGATTATATTCTATATTTTGTCTCTGTTTTAGGTGGACACTGCCAGTGAGGTTGAGGAGCTGGACATCGATGTATCCCCTGTTCCCTTCCCAGCGAGTCGAGGAGCTGCGAAACTCCAGGTTTTTATTGCCCGTTACAGGTATGCTTCTCCTGCTACATGTTGCATGATGTTTATTTTAGTTCCAGTGCAGGAACTGTGCTTTATCGTTTTTGGTTTTTATTGCAATGAAATCAATTTGAGCTGTATATTAGTTCTGTTTCTGATGTATTAATGATAAACCCAATAAACTCCCTTCTAATGTAGTTACAACCCTTATGATGGTCCAAATGATAACCCAGAGGTGGAGCTGCCTCTCACAGCTGGGGAATACATCTACGTATACGGAGACATGGACGATGACGGCTTCTATGAAGGTGACTTTACATCTCACATTTCCATTCATGTGTATACCGTATATCATGCATATTCAGACTATTAAATGTTGAAAAAAGTGCTGGTTTTCTTTTGCCCTAATCAGTCTAAAATGAGTAAAAACTGACAATAGACTCTTTTTTTTTTTAAGTCCACTTATACTTTAAGTCCATCATAAACTCATTTATGATGTTGATATCTGCAATGATGTGCTGCAGGTGAATTGATGGACGGCCGTCGAGGCCTGGTTCCATCCAACTTTGTTGAGCGTGTCTCAGATGATGAGGCACATGAAGCTGCTGACTTTTCCCACAATTCCTTCCTGGAAGGCAGCTTTCAGAGTGCCTCGGAGAGACCACATCAGCACCAACACCACATGCGGTTAGGCCACAGCATAACAGACAAGACAGATGCCTCGGCTGCCGGTGACATAAGCAAAGCTGGTACAGTGCCACTTGTGAATGGCTTGGACATGGATCTGGACTTAGAGGATGACACGGAAGCTCACATTGTGCCACCTCCCCACAAGGTGACTCTCATCAAACAGCTAGCTAAGAGCATAGTGTTGGGCTGGGAGGCCCCACCAGGAGGAGTCATAGTGCGGAGCTACAACGTATACGTGGGCCAGGAACTCCGTCTGAATGTCCCCACAGGAAACCCGACCAAGGCTGTGCTAGAGCGGGTGGATACGAGCCACAAGGCTCACCGTGTGGCTGTGCAGACTGTGATGGAACACGGTACCTCTGACCCATTGCGCTGCTGCATTCTGGTAGGGAAAGACGTGTCTGCTGCACCCACTGAGTTGCGGATAGAACGCATCATGGCCACTTCAGCACGTCTTACCTGGCTGCCTAGCAACAGCAGTTACGCACATGCAGTCTCTTTAAATGGTAAGATGCGCGAGTTGGTTCAGGCCGGCAAATACTCACTGCGCCTTGGTGACCTTATTCCTGGTGTGCATTACCATGTGGAGGTGGAGGCGCAGGTGCCGTCGGAGCGGAGGGAGCGCAAATGTGCTGTCACCTCTTTGACCACGCTAATCGCAGGTAAGGCCCAGGAATAGCAAGAGGGGTAAATGTTAAATAAACAACAACAAAAGCTTTACTTGACACTGACTTGACAGTGTCTTGACCCTGGCTCCGACTTTTAACCCTCAAGGTCCTCCTGATGCTCCTCTGGATGTGCAACTGGAACAGGGGCCAAGTCCAGGGATCGCTCAAATCAGCTGGCTCCCTGTCACTATTGATGCTGCCGGGACTTCCAACGGAGTCCGTGTCACAGGCTACACCATTTATGCTGACAAAAAGAAGGTGATTTCAATTTTAAATGTATATAGCAGAACAGGGATGAATGGATATACATATAAAAGAAATTATATAGAATAAATCGACGGATGGATAAATAATGGATGAATGGTTTAATCACACTTTTCTTCCTCCTTCTAGATGTTGGAAGTGTCCTCGCCCACAGCAGGTAGTGCTCTTATTGGTCTTTCTCAGATGGAAATGCTTCAAGCGGCTCGTGAGCTTACCGTGCGCACCATGTCTCCTCATGGTGAGTCAGCCGACTCAACGCCTGTGAATGTGCCTGCCAAGCTACCTGCCATCATGGCGGGTGCGTCCATGCCTCCCTGCCAGCCTGTGCCAACCCACACCAGTGTCCTAACCACCAGTGCCACCAACATGGAACCCAGTGTCCGTGCCACCTCTTTGTCTGCTGCCAAAACGTCCACGATACCATTCGGCTCCATAATAAATGCAAGCCCTCCTTCTCCCATCAGGGATGATTATGCCAACACACCCAAAGCTGCCACCAATGATGCCCCTCTGCCCACTGCCTCATATGTAGAAGCATGGGCGAATCCAGCTGTGGCTGCACAGGAGGCACGGCCACTTCCTGGAGCCATTGCCAATCCGCAGGTGGGTATGAAGTGCAAAGGTACAGTATATGTTTCTTTCATTTATTTACATTTTTAAATGTTTTCAAACACCTCTTTTGGCAGGAAACTGTGCCTGCACCAAAAGTTGTGTCCAATCCTGTGCCAGTTCTACTGCCCATGCCCACAACCAGGGCCCTTGTACCTCCAGCACAGCCCAGTGCAGTGCTTGCAACAACTCCAGAGCCTAGTAGAGAGACAGGGAACTCAGGGCCGCAACGTTCCGTTCCTTCTGTCTCTGATTTCCTGGATGCACCCCTGCCACACAAGTCATCACCCACTCCCAGTGTACCCAGAGTCATTATCCCGGGAACAGATCTCCTCAACATGCCCGATACACATCCCCTGCGGCCGCCTAACCCCTCACCTGTAGAGTCGGAGCCGGAGGGGGACAGAGAGAACACCCGTTTGGTTTCCATTGAAGATTTCCTTCGACCTGAGCCTGTTCCCAGAACAAAGGTTTGTCTGCTGGACATGAGCAGTTTAAAGGCTGTAAATAAAATGCCAAATACAGTGGAACCTCGGATTACGAGCACAATTCGTTCCGGAAGCGGGCTCGTATTCCAAAACACTCGTAAACCAAATGTAATTTTCCCATAGGAAATAATGGAAACTCAAATTATTCGTTCTACAGCCCAAAAAAGTAAATACATAAAAATAATTAACACAAAATATAAAGTAAAAATAAAACAAGTTAACCTGCACCTTTCCCTTAAAATAAATGTAAAAATTAATCCCGACAGATAAGCGTTTCCGTTTGTGCACACAGGCGCTGTGTGTGGGTGTAATGTGCGTGCATTATTGTTTCTCTATGACTTTAGCATATTCAGTATAGCATCCAATCTACTCTCCTGTATCTACCTTTGGTACAACCTCGGATCCTCTGGGTGTTGCAGGTTGCGTGGTGGCGACTCCATGGGTCATGGGTGTGTGTGTGTGATGTGCGTGCACACACACACACACACACACACACACATTAACGGAGAGACCGTTTTTAAAACCATTTAAAAATTAACCGTTTAAAAATTAGCAAGGAACATCGCTAGTCACACTCGTGTGAGCGCATACTAACGGAATCACTGCTGTAAAGTAAAACAAAAACAACAAAAACAAATTAACCAGCTCCTTACTTTTGAAAACAATCGCAACAGAGCAGAGTTTCAGTGTGTTTGTGTTTGAAGCCGAGAGGAGGGGGGGGGGATTGTAAAGCAGAGTGTGTGAGCCCAGACGGTCTCCCCTGCTGGGTCTTAGTGCCTGCAGAGTTTCTGAGTGTGCGTTTGTGTATGTGTGTGTATGTGTGTGTGTGTGTGTGTGTGTGTGTGTGTTCACCCAGCTGGGGAGACGATTACCTACAATTCCGCAGCGCAAGAGAGAGAAAAACCGTTGGCTCAGTTGTGATGACGTGACGCTCGGTGTCAAAACAAGAAGCGCATGCGTGATACATGATACTCGGTGCTCGTAAAACAAGACAATGCTCGGTTTTCAAGTCAAAATTTATTCAAAACCTTTTCTCGTCATGCGGAACACTCGTAATCCGAGGTTCCACTGTACAAGGAATGCTTTAATGCTAGTTTTTGCTCTGTGTTTTTGTGCTAAAACTCTATTTAAACTTTACTAAGAAAAAAGTAAATATTTTCTTTCATGTCTGTTTGTAACTGTATTCATGTTATCTCCTGGGTTGGTGCAGGTATATGCAGGAGGTGTGATGGACCCTCCTCCTGACTACCATGTTGAGAGCAGCCGATCAGACCTATCCGATATCCTGGAAGAGGAGGAAGAAGATCTGTACTCTGAGTCTAACACTGATGTATCACCCAAGAAGAACTCTGGACCTGAATGCAGGGTGAGCAAAAATCCAAACATGCACACAAAATAATGACAGTGCATCTTCGTTTAATCCTCTAGAAAGAAAGTTGCAATCTCAGCTATGTAGTCTTTACTGTGCCGTATCTTTATCTTCTTTCCATTCTTCTGCTCTAATTTTCTTCTCTGCTTTCTTTTTGTCTATATTTTCTCTCTTGACGTTCTCCAATGCCAACTTTTCCTACTTGTGTTTCTGTATGTGCCCTGCACACTCAAACACTCTACTCTTATGCTGCCTTCCTGATTGTTTTTGGCTCTGGACCTGCCCCTCAGCCAGAGGGGTGGGAGGCTGACAGTGATGAGGAAGTCTTGGAGAAGATCCTGAAACTCCATCCCCAGGTTTTTGCTAATAAACAGCTGTTCAGTATCGCTGAGGTGACTGAAGAAGAGGATAATAGCGAATCAGAGCTCCAGGCTATCTCCATGCTGCCTCAAAGCAAAGGGTGCTTTCTGTGCCAGACTGCCTCTGGAAAGTGTCAGCCATGCCGTGACAAAGCCAAAATAGCATGGAACAGAGGGAGCACGCAGGTCCGGCCTCGACATGGCCTGACTTACATTGACACAGTGGACACCAGCAACTACGAGGAAGATGAAGAGGCGGACCTTGATTCAGAAAGCAGCCTGTATTTGGGTCCCAGCAGCAAGGACGTGATACCTCAACGTTCGCTTCGGCCACGCCAGGAACGAGACAGACTCCGTAGAGAAGCCCTACTTCGCAATCACATGACCTCCCACATTAACACTTCAGGGGAGAAAGCACAGGAGCCTTACATGCTCAGCAGGACAGTTCATCACGTCAAGACACCTGCCATGGAGATAGATGTGGAATACGGGACAGATAATGATGATGACTCTTCACAGTTTGACCCTGGAGAAGTCGTGGTGGAGCAGATGAGCTCCGAGTGGTGGGTGGAGGGCGGAAACCAAGATTACCACCATTCTTTGTCACCACGACAATGTAAACTGGATCCAATTAACGTCATGGCATCCGGTCACCACCAGTGGGTGTGTTGCATCACTTGTCCTGCAACTGTAGCTCAGCTTGGGATCAACCCATCTTTATGGAGATGGCTGAAACCTTTTGCATCCCAAAGTGATGGCAAACCCAAATTCTTATGGCAGCTGTAACTATTTTAAGTAGTTTAGTAGTGCAGATATTACCCATTACCCATCATGGATCATTCTATGCAAAAGGTTTAGGCCTATACTTTTTCCTCCGTCTCATCCCATAGTCAGCCATGTCCCCAGCGCTGTGTCTGTATTGTGTCTTAAATGGGAGAGCAGTCTTTTAAACCATATAGTGAGCTATCCAGTGTTTGAACCCCTATATATGACTTACTCTGCTTTAGTGTCCTTGTTGTACCTCTTGTCTTCCCAAGAAAATTGACAACTTGTCATGTTTTTCAAAGCCTCAGAGTCTTATTGAGGTTGTTTGGTTAATGAATCTGATGGAAACATTACCATCCTTTTGAAGGCTGTGTCGGTCTGCATGTGTCTCTAGTCAGAATAACCCCAACTGCTGCTTTTGTTGTGCTTGAAACTGTTAGACAACCTGTCATTATGTACAGTACGTGCAGGCACTTGCGTGAAAATGTGTGTCCTTGTACTGCGGCATGTTTGTAGTGTCCGTGAGAGTGTGTAGGTCCCCTATGTAAAGTACTAACCATATATCGATGTGTACGGCTTGCTTCAGGATGCTGCAGGTCTAGCGGACTCAGGAACGGCCTGGTGCTGCCCCAGAGACAACTCTCCTAAATTAAATCGATTGGAGACCAGATTGCCTAAAGGTAGGATGCTCACAATTCTTCTTGCTTATGCCTTCTGTCTGGCAGAAGCTCAGCCAATATTTGAGAAGAGTCTGCTGATTTGTTAGTATATTTGCTTTACTTGAGTGTTAAAGATTTGTATCTTGGTTTGAAATAAAACTTTGTCAAGAATCCAAGGTTATATAGTGAATTTATGTGTTGTATGTGAACCATAATTGGTGCATGTGGGTCTGTTTTTGTTTTGGCAACTTTCACAAAACTAGCATCAGTAGTATAAGTGTTTTGAAAATTAATTTTTGGTGAGAAATATAAATGTACCACTGAACTCACAAACTTGGGTTGGGGTTCAACATTATCCCAATGCAGTGTAGTCAACACTGTGTTGGGGTCATATATTCATATAGTCAGCATTGCATTGGAGTCATGTAGTCAACACTGTGTTGGAGTCATGTATTGTAGTCAATAGTATGTTGAGGTCATGTACTCAATATAGTGTTGAGATCCTGTAGTCATCTAGTGTGTTGGGATCCTGTAGTCATCTAGTCAACAGTGTGTTGGGGTTATGTAATCATCTAGTTGTCCAGGGACAATCTGACCATTTTGATTCATACACGTTCACATTCCATACAAACTTAAATAATTCTTTTGATTGTGTAAAGCTGCTTTGCGACAATGACAATTGTTAAAAGTGCTATACAAATAAAATTGAATTGAAGTGAATAGTTAACATTGGATTGGGGTCATGTAGTCATCTAGCCAACATTGTATTGGGGTCATGTATTCATCTAGTCAACAGCGTGTGGAGGTAATGTAGTCATCTAGTCAATGTTGTATTGGGTCATGTAATCATCTAGTCATTATGTTGGGGTCATGTAGTCATCTAGTCAACATTATGTTGGGATTGTGTAATTATCTAGTCAACGTTGTAATAGGATCATGTAATCATCTAATCAACATTGTATTGGAGTCATGTATTGGAATCTAGTCAACATTGTATAAGGGTCATGTAGTCAACTAGTCAACATTATGTTGGGGTTATGTAATCATCTTGTCAGCGTTGTATTGGGGTCATGTAATCATCTTGTCAGCATTGGGGTCATGTAGTCATCTAGTCAACATTGCATTGGGGTCATGTAGTCATCTAGTCAACATTGCATTGGGGTCATGTAATCATTTAGTCAGCATTGTATTGGGGTCATGTAGTCATTTATTCAACATTGGGGTCATGTAGTCATCTAGTCAACATTGTATTGGCGTCATGTAGTCATCTAGTCAACATTGTATTGGCGTCATGTCGTCCAATGTCCATAATGTTGCCAAATTAGTACTTCCTGCTAGTTTAGTAATAGCAAACTAAGTCTAAATGATGAATAAAGAAATATCATTCAGGGTCGTGTCATTATAGCTTTTGCTTCTCACTTCTGCATCATCAATATTCATCTTTGAGTCGAGGTAAAGTTAATCTTCTTCCCCCTCCTAACTTCTTGATAAATGTAGAAAGACCTAAAATGTCTGGTTATGACAGCAAGTAACCCAGATTAGCCTTCCATGAAACCACTCTTGAGTAATTCTCATAGTTTGCATCATCCCCCTGCATCTCTCATGTATTGTCTCTTTTTTTTTTCTTTTTTTTTTTACTATTTTAATCACTCTGACTTCATCACATGCTTTCTTAGAATCACACAATTTTTATTTCTTCTTAATTATGTTGTGTTTATTTTTTTTATTCTTTTAATTTATTTGGTCTTCTCATATTATAATTTCTCAAACCCATACTCATATTTTATGTATGCGGCAAAAAGAGTAGCTAGGTTTCAATTATATCTACATTTAAATGGTTGTCTAAGCTTAGGTGGCTTGGTACGCAATGTATGTTTCCCTTAACCATCAAGAAATTACTCTGAATTTAAAACTCACAGCAATCAACAAAAGGTTTATGGTTGGCATCATGTGCTTGCTATGGCTGCTTATAGTATGGCATTTGCTTATCATATTGATATTATTTGTAGTGATTGTTGATAGTAGACCTATAAATTATGTCTAATGCCATAAGTGTAGAGAGTGATCAAACACACAGCTACATCTCATAATATTAATATTTTAAAAACAAATGCACATTGTATATTGATCCCTAGGATTCCGTCTCTTACTGTCTGCATCTCATTTGTGAATCTATACTCTTCACTCTCATTCTGCCTTGTCTTTGGATTTTTGCCATCAGCTTCACACGCATCTGTGTCTCAGCAGAGCATCTATTTAAGGTACACGATGCCCACACATGTGCTGTGTGTGAGGGAAGTGAAAATGTTCATGATCCTGTGTATTGAGAGGCAGCACACCTCAGTGCAACCATCGGGTCTCTGTTAATGCAGCAGCACCTGATGAAATAGTCACATTTTATGAGAGGAGCACAACCAGCCAAAATTGTAATAATCAAATACAGTGTAATTATTGTTGATTAGTTTGGAGAGGATTCCTCAGCCTGCAAATCTAGTAAAATCGGACACTCCGGTGTGAGCAGCCAGTGTTTAACCGTGAGTGATTAACCGATTGGTGCAAACTTTAAAGTTATATGATTTCTTTAACAGTACAGTAACCAGTGGGGCAGCTGGTTCCTGGACAGTTACAGTTCCTGCTTCAACTTCCTATTCATTTTCCTCCGCGAATCAGGAACATGCATGAGCTTTGGTGAAACTCTGACGGAGACCTAAATCCTGATGCCTGCATTCACAATCTGTCACATTAGAAGCTTAGGTCATTAGGACTGGGTCACATGCGATTAATGGATTGACCTCAGTGAAAGAGGCCTCACACTGTGTGTGTGTGTGTGTGTGTGTGTGTGTGTGTGTGTGTGTGTGTGTGTGTGTGTGTGTGTGTGTGTGTGTG
>JAQQZT010000017.1:7678366-7689738 GCA_030068275.1 Clarias platycephalus
TTGGGATATGCGAAGAAGAAATTTCGCTGTGCTGTAAAAAGTACATGTGACAATAATTGAATATTCTTCTTCTTCACTATGCGTGATGGGTGCATCGCTTCATGTGCTTCCCTTCTTACCCTGACGCGCAGATTGCTCTGAAATATGGTCAATCTGGACTTACTGTATCATAAAACTGTGTGTGTGTGTGTTTATGTGGAATTGTTCTTACTTTTACTATTAAACAGAGTCATAATTTATAGTGTTTTATTTTTTAATTTTTTTACTATGCATCTTAATTGAGCGTTTAAGTGATCTCCATTCATAATTTTTTTCTCACTAAATTTCTTCCACAAAGTTTCAGTTTCAGCACACTCCTCACAGGTTTTAATATTAATGTTGAAGAGTTCTTAACCCAATTCCAGCTATTTCAAATCTCCTTTATTGTTTTTGGTACATGGACCAATAAGTTGACTCTTTTAAACTAATGACCCTTCTTTTGGCCAGGAAATGCATACAGTATTTAAAAATAATGTTAAATAGATATCACTTAGTACTCAATAGCAACCTTAATATATATTCTTATATATATTAAAGTATTAAAGTATAATCCTCAATTCTTAATATATAATTATAATTAAAAAGTTACTGATATATAATACTGGCACAAGGTATTGTAATCTAGAATCTAGAACAGTCACTGATAAACCACACCGACAACACATTTTACGTTAAAAGAAGCAGTGGTTTAGATTTACAATTATTTACTTGCCAGACACTTTTGTACAAAGTGACCTAGAAAGAGTGTGTAATACGATCCAAACACAGAGCTGTTAAAGAAGCCTCTAGTGATAAAAAAGTGCCGAAAGACAAAGGCTGTATTTATACTGCAAACTTTATTGCCCAGTATCTCATTCTTTCCAACTTGGTGGTTCATAATTATAATATTTATAAGGACTAGTATAGTTTTTACTTTGCACATGTGAACCAACTGTCCTGAATTGGACATAATTAAACTATTGTTAGGTGTAAAAATGCCTTCAATGTGAATAGATCTCTGGTCACTTGCAGTTCAGATTTAATAAAATTTCATGCACGATAACCAGACTGAGGTCGTACTTTGCAAACAAACTTGAAATGAAATGTCAGTGTGGAACAAGGTACAGAATTGATGTACTGTATAAAAAGTATGTTTTGATAAAGAAAAAAAGGTAGTCTACTCCAATCTGAGCAGAAATGTCTAAAATAATAATAATAATAATAATAATAATAATAAAAAAACAGATAGATACAAGTTTATTCAACTCTGTAATGTAACAAAATTTTACTAGATTTCTGAAATATATTCTAAGCATCAAATGGTACTGTTGTGATCATTTTCAGCACATACAAACCCAAATTGTTTGCTACAGTCTTATTTGACAATGTACTTGAGTAATTTTTTTCTTTCTCAATTATAGTTATATTGAATGTGCTGGAACAACTGAGACAAATTAGTCCCTGTTATGATTTATAACTACTTATGACGAGTCTATTATAGTCTCATTATAGTCAAATTTTGAAGTTATCTGACAAAAATAATGCGGCGTATCTGTAACAATGTGCAAATGCTCTGTTCTTAAAAAAAAAAAATCCTTAAACAAATCAATTCATTTCAAAGCTCTGACTCTATAAATAACCCTCTCCTTACAGAAAGCACCACAACAATACATTACATTTTTATCATCACCATCTGTAATTTGTTTATATGGTGCAATTTTAACACGATCCAGGCCAGTAATCTTTCAAACCTAGCTAGACACAAAGACAGCTGTCAAGGGGTAAGATCAGTTAGGCATCAACTGGACAGTCAAGTTGTGAGATTAATGTGTTGGAAGCAGGGGAAATGGACAGGTATAGAAAAATGAATAGGTAAAGTTCTAAACTGCTTTGGTAAGACCAAATAGTGTTGGCTAGATTCCTGTGTCAGAGCATCTCCAAAACAGCAGGTATTGTGGGGTGTCCTTGTATGCAGTGGGTAGTACCTAGCAAAATTGGACAACCAATAAACTGGCAACAGGATCATTGCCACCCAAGACTCACTGATATCTGGTCAAATTCATCATAAAAGCTGCTGAATACAAATAGCTGAAAAAAAAGACCAAACACACAGTGCTGTGTATGGGTCCGTCTTATCACAGACCAGTCTAGCTGACCCTTGTCCAGTGTGAAAAATGCACTGCAAAAAATGGTTCAGGAATGGTTTGAGGAGCATGAACAAGAGATTAAGTTGACTTATCCTCAAAATTTCCCAGATTTCAATCTGATTCGATATGTGCTGGATATGTGCTGGATAAACAAGTCTGATCCAGGAAGGCTCCACCTCACAACTTAAAGGATCTGCCTCTAACGTCTTGGTGCCAGATACCACATCGCACCTTCAGTGGTCTTGCGGTGACCATGCCCTCATGAGTCAGAGCTGTTCTGGTGGCACAAAGGAGAGCTATACAATATCATGCATGTTATAGCTGATCGCTTTGACTCACTCACTAAGTCAATCTTTGTCTATACCGCTTTATCCTGAATACAGGGTCGCGTGGGGGCCTGGAGCCTATCCCAGGAGACTTAGGGCAGGAGGCAGGGTGCCAAACCATCGCAGGGCACACACATACACACGCTCATTCACGCACTACGGGAAATTTGGGAACGCCAATTAGCCTAATCTGCATGTTTTTTCGACTGTGAGAGGAAACTGGATTAACCGGAGGAAACCCACCTGCATGCAAACTCCATGCACACAGACCTCCAGGGGGGAATTGAACCCGTACGCTGGAGGTGCAAGCCGACAGTGATAACCACTAATGGAGTAGTGGTTAGCACTGTCGCCTCGCACCTCCTGGGTTGAGGGTGGGTTTCCTTGGTGCGCTCTGGTTTCCTCCAACAGTCCAAAAACATGCAGGAGTTCCGAAATTGCCAGTGAATGAGCATGTAAGTGGGTGTGTGCAGTGCGATGGATGGACACCCTGATCCCTGTCTACACAAGTCTCCTGGGATAGGATGAAGTGGTATAAACGATGAGTGAGTGAGTGATATTATTCCCAGAAGTCGGCTGTAGCTCAGTGTGTCCGCTAAAGGGCGCCGCGCGTCGTGGAGTGCTGTGGAGTAGGTCTTCTGCTCCACCCTCACACACACACACACACCACGCAGACACAGTCAGTGAGCAACAGGTAGACTTGCTCCATGAGATCCCCAGGGAGGGAGACTCGGCCTCGCTTCTAGACACACAAACTTCTCTTCTCGCACCCGCGCGCGTGTGTGTGTGTGTACTGGATGTGTATGTGTGTCCGCGCGCCTCGCACGCGCTTCACCATGCAACAACTTCGCGACCGCGTGTTTACGTTTCCTCTGCGACGCGTTAGTGCACAAAACTTCCAACCGGGTTTTTTTTTCTTCTTCAACCTGTGAACAGGTTTAATATGAACGGAGGACAGACCGCCCGGATTGACTTGTAGGAATCGCACCTGATTACCCGAATCATCTGATTGTTTTTTTTTTTGTTTTTTTTCCAACACCAGGACTATTGCAAAGTTTCGCTTCCGAAAGGTCTGAATGTTGCCTGTTTTCTCTCTCTTCCCCGGCGGGAGTAACGGAGCGCGCGCGTGAAGCCGCGGAGGGAAGTCACGCGTCCAGGTTCGCGCTGTGCGTGACGCAGCTTTGGAGATTTTGTCGGCTTCGGATAACCGAGTTATGATCAGGCCACCTGTTGAAGTTCTAAGGGAATGCATAACCGTTGAAATGTAACACCGTCCATCTAATGGAGATTTATGAGCGCATGATTAGGACGGAGAGAGAGGACACCGAGACAACCTGCTCCCCGTGAACTGAAGGGGATTTGTATGCCTGGAAGAAGTTCGATGCCCACGGTACGAGTCCTGCTTCCAGTCCATCCCTTGATGCTGTCCTACTGTCCTGTTGTTCATCTTCCGACATAAAGTGATGTCACTTTTTATTCCATCACTTTTTGTACCTAAGGATTCGCCTTTTCCATGCACATGTCTCCGGATCGAATCAGACTTTTTGTGCTAATTGAAATCGAAATAGAGTTCCATCACAAGTTCGGTTGTGTCCCAGCATCCAGAAGGAGCCTGGAAATTTTCTCAGCGTGCCAGCGGTTCTGAACACTGCATTATGCGTGCCTGGGCCCCGAACCTGCAGCTGGGTCAATGAGGCTCGCCGCACAGCGCCTGGCCGGGCTCTGGCCGTGGCTGTTCACGGCCGTCCTGCAGGTGGCGCTGGGCCATGCGGGCCTTGAAGTGGCAGCGACCCGCGCCCTCATCAAGGTCACGCTGCTCAATCCCAAAGCCACGGACAGGCCCATCACCCTGGAAGGGGTGTTCGCTGGAAGAAGCAGCGGATTCGCTGAGGGTAAACTCATGCAGGTAAGACGGAGACGAGGCCACGGGTTCTGGGTTTTTCGTCTCACGCTTCTCTGCGGGCTGCTTAACTCATTTGTCATGCTTCATAATTGTTCTGAAATTCTGAACCTCAGCCCAGTCCTTGTAATGTATGAAAAATAATGATCTCATGCTGATGTCGCAGCTGTCATAGACAGAAATCAGATCAGTCAATCGCAGGCATCGGCCTGCCTGACATGTTGTGCTGCAACATCATTCAGCAATCTTGTTTGGACAAGATCGGTGTCTAAGCCACGTTCGGTGCCCCGTGTGTTGGCAGAACCTCGTGTGCACTCGAACGAAGTGCCATATCCTAAACCACAATCATCCCCTACACGCCTTTCAATCATGGGCCAGCCCATTTAATTATGACTGTCAATTTCCTCGTTAACCATGAGCAGAGGTGACAGAGGTGTTGAATGCATCACGCCAAAGAGCCGATGACACATGTATCGCAACAGGATCCTTTTTTTTTTTTTTTTTAAATCTTATAAGAGATCTTCCGGCTGTCTTGTTGACAAGAGCTCTGGCGTGAAAGCTGACTATGTCTTTATGTATGTGTGCCAACTGCTCCATCCAGGTTCTGATGGAGGTGAGAGATTTGTAGCCTTTTAAATGCTTGGGCCTGTGCTTTTAAGACGTATCAGGCTGTAAAAAAAAATGCCTGGGTAATAAAAATAGGTATTTTAAAGTGTAGTAACTCATCATTTATCACATCGTTCAGTAAACAGCATTCAATCTGTTTATATAGAGTGAAGCACAGTAGCTGGCTGTTGTTTTTTTTTTTTTACACAGCACACACAGTTTAGCAAACCGGACACTGTATCTGTGATAGACGAGAATTATTTTTTTTTACCTGTGCTATTTATTCAGCAAAAGAAAAAAACGTTGGCTTATATATAAATGGGAATGTGTGTATGGATAACCCAATCATCAGTAAGATACTCTCTCACTACACAAAGAGTGTGTTGTACTGCGCTAGATTCTCTTTGTTGCTGCGCCGGCCTGTCGCAACAGGTCCGTGTTGTAGAGGTGCTCCAGCTTTATGTTGCTTTCCTCTAGGGGATGGAGGCAGGGAGAAGAAAGGAATACATCATTTCTTCTTTTGCACCAGGCTTCCACAGCCCTGCAAGTAACTGTTAATTGGCTTATTCCAAAAGAACTTATCTGAACTTATACATATATCATTACACATTTCAAAAAGGAAAGACCAGGAAAAAAAAAACAATGTCTTTTCCCCAAGCATCAGGATCTTGGTTTATCTTGTTTCTCTCGTGCACTTTTTTTTTTATCTCTGTTTTTCTTGCTCGCTCGTTCAGAGTTTTTAAGGCGTGTCTGCTGCCTTACTGTCCTCGGGCTACTCTGAATTCTACATGCTCATCTGTAGCAGAAGATGACAGCCAGTTTTCATAACCACCAGTAATTACACATCTAAGTCCAGCTTTGATCTCCTTATGAGCGATTCCATCACGATCACCCTTAAGATGTTATTCTAGGCTTTAGTTCGTCTCTTAGGGACGAAAAAAATGTCTCCTCGATTTAGCCAGTGGATAATAGTGTGAATGAGGGAGAGGAGGGGGCGTGTGTGTGTGTGTGTGGGGGGGAGATTGGACAAGATGATAATAGAAGCATTTCATTTAGTTAAGGGGGGGTTGTAGCTCTGGACAGCTTCTGAGCTTGAATGGAATTAGATCATGTCTGTATTGTGTACTTTGCTTTCGCTTTGATATTAAGAGTCCAGATTTGTTTTTATTCTTATTGTTGTGAAGATTGAAAGACATACACTGGTTACGAGTAAAACATGAAGATACCACCCGGTTATTCATCCAGGACGTTTATTCATTTCATTCATTTAAGAGGCAGGCCTTTCACATATAATTCAGGCTAGTATTATATTAGTGACGGTGCCGTGCTTGCTGATCGTCCTACGGTACTGTGCAAAAGTCTTGAGACACCCCTTCCCCCGCATTTAAATTCAATTCGATTTAATGAAATGATGTAGATTAACTTCAAAGAAATTCAAGAAAGAAATTTAAAGAAATTGTATATGGCCAAATATACAATTTAAAAATTGGTTGTAGCAGCCTCGTTTCCCCTCTCGTCTGTTCCATCCATTCAGCCTGGAGAACTATTCCTCGAGACTACATTAAGGAAAAAAAAAAAAGTTTGACTCTTTGGAAGCAAAATATGAAAAGTGAGGGCTGGCTCAAGTCTTTTGCACAGTACTGTATGTCTAAGTAGTATGATAGAATTTGTACACTGAATACGCTGAATAAAACAGATTAATTAATAAAAAATACAAAAAACAGAACTGCATGACACTTTGAGGTTGTGCATCTGGTTGTTCTCTTTTTAATCATGTTTACAGTACATGTTCTAATCATCCTTTTTCAGAACGGTTGCAAGTCATACAACAATTCGCATAACCTTGTTCCAATTTCTTAGATAGTTGCTCATCGTCTGGATCAAAACATCCCAAAAAAAAAAAAACAACAACCTTGGAGTGCTCTTGGACTAGGCTTAATTGCGAACTGTGACAAATTTAACCCGCCAGCGATAACACACATTGTAATTGTATAGCAATTATTTTGTGCTCATAGCTTGTAGAAACAAGCCAAATTTCCTTAGGAAGACTTGGTTCCAAACTCAAAAGAAACGACAAAAGAGGAGAAGATCCGGTGGGTGGAAAAAGATTGCATTATTATTTTTTCGATTCCCCAAATTTCATAATCATTATGAGTATATTTCAGTGAATCATTTTCACCTACTGAGAGCATCACAAGGACAACACTACAAAGAAACACGCACCACCAGATTTAAAAAAAAAAAAAAAAAGGGGTTCAAACCTAGGCACTGAGACATCTGTGATATAGATGTACTGGCAATGTGAGCCTGTGTATTGTAGAGTCAACAATAACTTCTTTATGCCATAACTCATGTTCCAGTCATTCCTTCCATGCACTACGTTAAGGTCATTTTCGAGATATCAGCAGCTCTGCCAAGCGCTTTGCAGAGGGATTATGGCTCTAGCCGTGCCCCCTCTCCTCGTCCAATATCAGTATCTCGAGCTCTTTGGTCTTGTGCCCATACCTTTGAAAAGGCCAGATGCCTTGGCATGCTCTACATCCGTCCCACTATAGTGAAGCAGGGCATTCGCAGTGCATTCTGGGATGGCTTTGAACTTGAGGGGAAAGGCAGCTGTTGCTTAACCATGGGCAGGGGAGGGGGGATGATAAGAGGGCAAATTTGAGGTTTTTGCCCACCGCACCTTTTGAAGTTAATCCCACTCTTGGCCCAATTAAAAGAAGCCAAGTCATTCAAACAAAAAAAAAAAAAGGCTTACTTTCTCATCTGGGTTTCTTTTGGATTTTTTTTAACCCTCCTTTTACTATTTTTTTGTGGGAGACAGAGGTCACACAGTCTTTTGTAATGGGGTTAATTAGGTCTGCTCGTGTGAACTAATCCAGGACCAGTTTTAGTGGTGATTAGCTTTGTTCAAGTCAGGAGAACTATTCTCAGATACTTCAATGTGCACTGTAAATCTTGGCAACGTAGTCAACCCTTTCAACACTGTGGCTGCCCAATGTTTAGGTTGATTGTCTGATTATAGTCCATCTCTCTCTCTCTCTCTCTCTTTCTCTCTCTGGAGGACATAACACTGTCTCTCCATTCGGGGGAGGTTGAGATATTGGATGCGTTGGGGCGAAGGCGAGATGAAAGCATCTCAAGTTAAAAACCGTGAGTCTGGATGATTAAAAAGGAGAGCTGTGTTTACTCGACACTTCCGATAGTGCTCCCCTCCCTTGATTCAGATGAGCTTCCTGTCTGTATTTCCCCCCATGGAAACTGATAACAGGCATAACAGCCTCTCTGCCCCTCCCTGTCGCTCAGGGCCTGCTGAGGTTTTATGTTGGATTCTTGCGATTAAAAAAAATAAATAAAAATTTATCAAACACACCAGCGAACGATAATCTTAAATTAAAAAGTCGCACGATCATGGAAGTCTCATTTCTGCTGCTTGGAAGCCTCCTAGGGATTTGGATCTTTGTCCAACTGGAATCATGGACTACCCTTCATAAGTTACCCTACTAACCCCTGTAAATGATTCCTCTATCAAATTTCTCAATGGCAGTACCCCTAAGTCAAACAGATCTGTTTATCAAGCTTGCAGCCTTAATCGGACGATGCTCAAACTGCAGATTCCTGCATCTGTCCTGCTTCCGTCCTGTGTGCTCGTCTTATGCCTTCTGAGTACGGTTACACACGCCACGGGACTCTCGGCATCACAGGAACGAGTATGCGAAAGCTATCTGCGTCTGACTGACGGAAACAAGGTCATGTGTGTTGCAGTACGGACACGGGAAGCATGGCAAAGCTTTTAAAGTAGCCTCTTGTCTCTTGTTTAGTCATTAGAGAGACAGAGAGAGAAAGAAAGAGAGAGATGCCTCGTCTGTGAGTGGAGATGTTACGCAACACGTTCTGCCACAGGTTTTAGGAAAAACGGTCTCCGAGAAGGCTTCCATAAACCGCGTGTGTCACACACTGACATACTCGACAAACATGCACAGAAAGGGAATCTGTATACTTGAAAAGCAGCTTCACAAAGTATTGGCTTTGCGTCCAGACTCATAAACAGCAAGCACTTCATGCATCTTCATCCAAGCCAGAGACTCTCTCTCTCTCTCTCTCTCTCTCTCTCTCTCTCACACACACATACACACATATATGTACACACACATACACAAACACACATTTGTTGATGTCAGGTTTCTTCCTGTCAGACCTGAAGTCCCTAGTGAAGAATGTTAGTACTTTGGTATGGGAAATGCATTATTGCTGACCTTCTCCTTGAACCAGACTTGTTTGTGTCTGCTTTAATATCTGTGTAGTAGAGCTGGAAAATATGAAAAGATAGCAATATCATGATCATTTGTAAGATATTGCTGGTATAGTGATACGTTTTTTAAACATTTTTCTTAAGGAAATAATTGCGAATTCTTTGTATTGAATCTTTAAAATCGTAAAAATTTATATTGATCTAATTTGTTCTTCATTTCAGATTCATTTGGGCAGATATAAAAAAATAATAATCCTATCATCCAAATCTCAGCTCAATGAAATGGCAATTTATATTAAAATAAAGGCAACATTACTGTCTTGTTGGCAGCTATAGTGTATAACATACTGTATACTGTGTACACCGATCAGCCATAACATTCACACCATTAACATTTAAACCATCTACTGTAGACTGCACTGTTTTGGGTTCCCTTGGGGTGTGTTTCTGCAGGAAGTTGGCAGCATATTTTTTGGGTGCTGTGCGTTGCGGAGTGGGGACTCGGTGGTCCTTCTATAGGTGCTCCATTAGATGAGACATCCACTGGATGTTCTTTGGAGGCTGACTCGGGCCCAGTGCACAGTGAGCTGTGGTACACTGGATGTTCTTGGCTAGCATTGACTTTTTTTCAATGATTTGTGCTGCATTGGCTTTTCTGTGGGATTAGACCAGACTGGCTGGCCTTTGCGCCCTGTTGGCATGGGTCAGCCTTGGGTGCCTATGCTCCTGACACCACATCAATGTTGTTCACTTCATTTGTAATTCAAGTCAAATTCAGCGGTGTTATAATTTAAAGTTTTTAAAAAAAATATACGAGTAAAATGATTTTATGGAATTTTGTGCAACATTCTCTTAGCATGTCCTTGGATATGAATGTAAAATTTAAAGGATCAGAGATCAAAATGTCTCTTGTTGTCAGTTGGCACGTATACTGTACACTCTCCTTTTGTACATACACGTTTCATTTTGTTCTGGTCAACACTGCCATATTCTGATGTACATTTAAGAACCACAGTATTTGTTTAACTTAGGAACATAGAAGGAGGTGTACTAGGACTAGATCGAAAATGAATTTTAATAAATATTTTCAGCAGTGGCATAAACGTTCAAACTGACTAACTGTGACACTGTAACAACTCTGATCATGATAGATCTCATGTGTTGTATCGGGATGTGAGGTTTTCCACCCTGATGCATCAATTAATCTGTTTGGTTAAAGTAAATCTTCCCACGTGAACCACCTTCCAACAGTTTTCCCCCAATTTCCTTTTTCCCTGTTGGCGTGGGGATTTTCATTCATTTTCATAGATAGCTTTTACTGAATACAAATTATAGCAGCATGTATTTTGATTTAGAAATGCCATGTTATTGAAGCTATGCCATAAATGACGGGCTTCATTAATTCCACCAAAATGATTATGTTTGTAGGAGGAGGTGAATGCCGTGGCTCATCAAAACAGCCACAGGAGATCATCTGGGATGTCTGAGATTTTTTCAGTGCGCTGTAAATCATATGGCTTGTATGATTTGTCAGATCCGATTTGTTAAACTTTTCCCATCGATGTTTTGTAGAATATCAAACTACAAAGGCTGATAGTGAAATAATGGTTAACGTACAATACATTGTTCGGCAAAGAGGGGCAGATCCACACCTGTTCACATAGGGATGATGGGAAGCAGGCCATCTGTTGCCAGCCTATCAGCGTCACCCTGTCCAGGTGGAGCGAGCACAAACCTCAAAACAAACAGGCACTAAATGCTAACTTGGCTTCCCACAACAAGCACTGACTAGTCATTAGCACGGGCTTGGCATTAAATCTAATAATAATCAGCTCAACACTGGGTCAGTGGGACGTTTTAGTTTGAAGACGACCACAAGTGTTATTTTATCCAGATGCAAAACCACTAACGGAATCAGTGCTTTGTTTTATTATTTTGTAAACCAGCTAATGGGGTAGCATTGTGTTTATACCTAAATATAATTTATAAATATGATTTAAAACATACAGCCATGACCAAATTCTTTTGAGAATCACACGAATATTCAAGTGCCCCTATTATGCGTTTTCAAATATGATCTCTCATGCAGTGTGTCATGTAGCTGTATGTGAACATAAACTATC
>JAQQZT010000017.1:7689838-7709964 GCA_030068275.1 Clarias platycephalus
AATTAACGTTACCACACTCTTGTTAACATATGACACTTACCACTGAGAAACGTCCTGCTCCAGTCGTGCTTGCGAAAGAGTTTCTTGTCGATGTGCCACTTCAACCGTTTCATTGTCAGACTCCGGCTCGAATTGATACGGTGAAACCGACGCCATCTTTTCTATGTATTGACGGGTCTCCAGAGCGTTTCGTTTTCCGACACACGCTGTAGCGGTAGACCAATCATAAAGGACCATAATCCACCCTGGCGTGCTGTCAATCAATGTCTGGGCCACATCCTGACTTATGGCAGCCCATTTTTGCATAATCAATGCTTGGGGGTTTGTCGGAATTTGTGGGTTTTTGTTTATCCACCAGTCCGTCTTTAGGATTGACCATAAGTTCTCAATGGAATTAAGGTCTGAGGAGTTTCCTGGCCATGGACACAAAATTTCTGTTTGTTCCCTAAGCCACTTAGTATGTAATATGTGATACTGATAATAACCATATGTGATTATCTCACTACATGACACCATTTGGTTCTACAGAAATCCTGATGCTATTTCAGATCATAGGTTTAAATAAGCCTAATAAGTAATAATTGCTATAATAATATTAAATTAACAAGGATTTGTAAAGTGTACTTATAATGCCATAATACATGGGATTAGTAATAATTTTAAAAAAAAGTTTTTTTTTAAAGTGGTGCTAATCAACAAATACAAGTGTATAATAATTTTTCTCTAATAACTTAATAATGGAACGATGTGTTTATATCAGCTTTATTGTAACAGGAACTAAATTGTTTAGTGATTATGTTCTAGAACATTATTACTCAATATATATTAATGAAATTCTGAATACAGAATAAAGCGGTATAGATGATGAGTGAGTGAGTGAGAAAATCTGACGTTCATCCAATTCCATATAACATATCCTAATCCTAATCCATCAGCTAAGATAGCTTTCTTGATGCTTAATTGCTTGCTAACTTTCTATTAGCGGTCATTATGTTTAAAACTTTTTAAAACTTAGCCGCCTTTTCTCTAATGGCAAGGTGCTCCATCAGGTGCTGGAAAAGGCACTGTTCACCACCAAACTGGTCTTGGATGGATGGGAGAAGTTGCTTTCGCAGGTGTTCTTGTACCATTCCATATTCTAAAAAACCCTGATAATATTTGTGTCATTCTCAAAACTTTTGGCCACGGCGGTACAGTATGCTGTGTTCATGTTTTGGAACTAGCAATGTTGTGGCTTTAGTGTGGAATTTAAAAGCTCTGTAATATTATCTAAGATAAATACTGTAGTGCTTCATTTATATTAAATGTAAACGAGTAAAACTGAATAAAAAAACCACGTAAGTGTAATAAATGAACAGCATTCTTGCACAAAAATGAATCAACCTTTTACTTATCCTATTATAATTAGGCAAAGGATACATAAAAGAAACCCAAAAGACTGCTTAAAAGATGATTGTGTGTAAGTGTTTTAGAAATACAAAGGGATTTTAGGGCTGTTTAAATGGAATTAGAAGTTCCCTCTGTGCCATGAATGCAGCACAAGAATTGTTAGCTAATGTTAGCTAAAATTAACGTTCAATACTTTGTAACATGATCAAGAAATAAACATAAAACAACTGAAACGAAACGCTAAGCCACTAAGCAGTAAAATTTACCGATACATCTAGAATTTTCCGCTATGGAAGGAAAGTTTTAAACATAATGACCGCTAAAAGAAAGTTAGCAAGCAATTAAGCATCAAGAAAGCTATATTAGCTGATGGATTAGGATTAGGATATGTTATATGGAATTGGATAAACGCCAGATTTTGCTCATTCACCCACTTACTCATCATCTATACCGCTTTGTTCTGTATTCAGAATTTCATTAATATATATTGAGTAATAATGTTCTAGAACATAATCACAAAACAATTTAGTTCCTGTTAGCGCTTACAATAAAGCTGATATAAACACACCTTTCCATTACCAAGTATTAGAGAAAAATTATTATACACTTGTATTTGTTGATTAGCACCACTTTTTAAAAATTAGTTTTTTTATTATTATTACTAATCCCATGTATTATTGCATTATAAGTACACTATACAAATCCTTGTAAATTTAATATTATTATAGCAATTATTACTTATTAGGCTTATTTAAACCTATGATCTGAAATAGCGTCAGGATTTCTGTAGAACCAAACGGTGTCATGTAGTTAGATAATCACGTATGGTTATTATCAGTTTCACATATTACACCTAAACCTCCCTCGTAACCACTAGCTTAGTTCTGAAAACTTATTAGCACATGATTCATGTTTTTTTTTTCTTTTCTTTTTTTTTCTTTTGAGGTACCAAGCCCATTATTCAAAGAAATTTCTCATACTTGGGTGTTTATAGGATTCTGAGTGCTTGTACTGTGTTCGATATGAATAATCACAGTTAACTCCACTTAAAAGCTTTCTGGCATTATAGGCAAATTATATGTTCCTGCCCGGAGCAGGGAAGCGGGGGTTAGGGGTGACAAAGTATTTGGCTCCACATAAAAAGTGAAAAGGTACATTAAAATGCATGATGCAGCAAGAAAGTAAAAATAAGACGCAAATATTTATAGGACACAGTGTGTGTAATGTTCATGGCTCAAGAAGTCAAAGTTTTGGCTTCTGAAGTAACTCATGAACTCAGCGACACCAGTTTTAGGTGTGGTTTAGGTAATCATAGAAACAGTAAAAGTGACAGTATAATCGTGAATATATAATGTGCTGTAGGTATATTTATGTATGCTGGTATATAAATGAGATGATCGTCACCATACTTTGCTTTATTATTATTATTATTATTATTATCATTATTAATAAAGTTTTATGATGATCTCTACTGTCTTGGAAAATCTTGGAAAAACTACATCATTTGAGTTCATAACTGGTTTCATCTAGACATGTGGATGGGTTTGTTTCTGAGTACTACTAGTGTTGTATTGTTCGTACCTGTTCATAGGATTTTCTAACAAATTCTGTCCATTTGAGCTTTATATCAACTACCCATATTGAAATAAATTCTTATTTATTTATGTTTGTAAGGATTGTAATTTCTGATTACTTATGTTGCACATTTCTAATCTCAAGAAAATAACATTGTAAGCATTGTAAAGCAAATATTGCTTATGCTGTTTATTATTATTTATTTAACAGATTAATTGATTATTATTTAATTAAATTTAACATGTTTTCATTTGAATCGACGGCACGGTGGTATAGTGGTTGGCACTGTCGCCTTGGACCTCCAGAGTCTAGGGTCGATTCCCGGCCAGACGCGATTCCCGTCTCTGTGTGCATGGAGTTTGCATGTTCTCTCTGTGCTTGGTGGGTTTCCTCGGGGTACTCTGGTTTCCTCCCACAGTCAAAAGACATGCAGATTAGGCTAATTGGTATTCCCAAAATTCCCCGTAGTGTGTGAGTGAGTGTATGAGTGTGTGCCCTGCGATGGATTGGCACCCTGTCCAGGGTGTACCCTGAATACAGGATAAAGCGGTATAGACGATGAGTGAGTGAGTGAGTGATCATTTGAATCCAAATAATGTACTCCTATTAGGGTACACCCTTAAAACTAAAGTGTAAAGATTATCAAAAAGTGAACAAGCTTCAATGCGCATTAGCAATCATTATGTCTACTTGATTATGTACATGTTGTTCCTGTAAAGTTCCTAATAACAGGGCGGATCAAACAATCAGAAATCTATCATCTCAACAGTAAAGCAAAGTCATATGGACCTGAAATCCATATGACAACCAAAATAAAGATGAGGCGTCAGTTAAAGGGTGTGTCCTTGTTGATGTTGTATGATTCATTTCGGTATTTTTAAAAAATATTAATAACGCTCATTATTTTTTCGATTTTTTCTTTTCTTTTTTTTAATCCCCTTTTTTCTACATGGAACCTGATTTCTGCAAAATCGGAGAGGGCTGCAAAGCGCTGGCTCAGAAACACTTGCATTTCTGTTAAACATGAATGCTTGGTTAATACACATCAACGGCTTCTGTCTTGTGATTCTTGCATCTCATGACTTCTGTCACATGATTCACTGAATAAATCCATGGCGTTAGAAATTAAATTTTCCAGTAAACCGCCAGACTCGACAATATAACGAGCTGTTTTTAAGGCTGCACTGCTTGTGGGAAAAACCTTGCATGTTATTGTTGGAGTCTAAGTGGATAAAGCGCTGTGCATGCAAAACGAAAAATGTTCACTTCTCATCCTCATACATATGCATTCGAGGGAGAAAAAGTAAGTCATTCAGGAATAAAATGGAAGGAGTGGCTGATTACGTATTCTCTATAATTTGAGCAAAACTAGGTGTACATTAAAGGCTCGAGCTGTGTAGGCAGTGTTGGCAAGTATTTCCTTTTCGAACCGAATTCATAAAAATGATCTTTTAATGATCTGTTTCATCTAGGATTCTTATATCAAATAGATCTGGTGACTTCAGCAACATACTGTACATCAGGATCACCCATGTCTTCTCATTACACAGGCCTTTTGTGACTTGGCTAATTTTCCAGATGTTTTATAATCCCCTGTTGGTCATATAAACTTAACACACACTTTCACTGTACACGTTTAGGCTATGCAATATAGTGTTTGCGTTAATCTGTGCACAGCTGTTTTTTCTTTCTTTCTTTTTTATTAAAAGCAATTAGTAATCAAACTGCATATTATCAGTATAATAATTTACTTGTTCTGACAAGTCTTTACTTAATAAGCAGCTACATTTATTAAAGTATTATCTTCATTACCTATCTCGTAATTTCTCTTTTTGACAGCTTTGTGAATGAAAATTTCCACTACCTCACAGCAGCTTTTAAACTCGAATTTGTGCTTCAAGGTCATTTCAGAGGCAGTGCAAGCTTAGCCGTTATCCGTACATCTGGCCAAGCGCTTTTTTTCTTTTTTTTCTTTATGAAGATGTCTAAATCCTTTTTTCCCCCCTAATAATATATTTGAGATTTGACTTCAGGTTTTCAGATAAAGATTTGGAGTAATTGATGGTTCGACAGATTATAAATCTTATTATTTTCATATCATTACTGAACAATTACATAGTAGTTTTGCCTAAGACCTTAAATATCAGTCATGTATCTTCTGTACCGCTTATCCTATATACAGGGTCGCGGGGCCTGAAGTCTGTCCCAGGCATGATACGGCGCTACGCACTGGACTGGGTCCCAATCTATCACACACAGACTACCCACAGTCCAAAGACATGCAGATTAAACCCAATCTGCATGTCTTTGGACTGTGGGAGAAAACCGGGGTACCCAGAGGAAAACCCGCCAAGTACAGGGAGAACATGCAAATTCCGTGCATACTCACTGACACACACAAATTCACACAATTGGACCCTTGACCCTGGAGCTGGGAGGAAATCATATTCAGCATGACTTCAAATTAGGTGCGTTTTTGGAAGAATTTCTCCATAAGCTCAGGGAAAAAAAAAAAAAGTCCCATCATAACCTTATTTCGACCTGTTTTTTTTTTCTCCCTCAGGTCAGCTGAGGAACACCATGTTTACCCGAATTTGTCTTTTTCTGTGTAGGCATGTGCGTGTGTGAGTACACGCGCGCCCTTGTTTATGCGTGAGGGCGTGTGTGTGAGGTTGGCCGTCGCTGTGATCATTACTAAACTCCATTAAGCGAGATCAAAGCGGCTCAGATGTTCCGTAACAAAAGCCATATTGTAAACTGAGACAGTCAGGGCGACAGAACATGCTTTATGTTTTTGCAGTCACATGGTTTCTTCCTCACGCTCGCTCTCTTTCTCTCTAACACACACACACACACACACACACACACACAGCGGGGCCGGCAGTGCACACACACTGTCCTGCTCCTGACCCGTCTGCCTCGGCGTTCCTTTCCCTCCGTCTGAGCCTGCCTTCATGCCAGTCTCTTTCTTTGCATATTCAGAGATATCAGACGACTGTGAAAAAGAGAGGATAAAAAAAAAGGCAGCGTTTGTCCAAACAGTTTTCTTTGCTGCAGATTAGTAACCATGGCAGTTCCTTTGCTTACATTTAAACAAACGGCTTTGCTCTCAACCGCGTGGTTTTCGTGAGCCTTATGGCGAACTCCAGACGTTGTTTTTTTTTTCTTTTTCTTTTCCTCCTGGTTTTCTCCTCTATGCCGTGTGTGAACACCTTGTTTCACCTGGAGAACCTTTCTCAGACACTTTCCTGTGCTTTGCCAGGTGGCGAGGACAGTCTTTTTCTGTCGTCAGGGTTGCGAAAATATGCGCGGATTATTTTCGTTTCCCGTTAATGACTTTGCGAGTTCAGTGACTAAGTGGCATGTTATTTTGCTCAACAGGTTGAGAGATCGTCCAACCTTTCTTCGAGACGAGTTCACCCACTTGGTAGTTTTCCCTTCGTTTGCCTTTGTTGTTTAAGCCTGGGACATTGAGAGTTTCAGATTTAGTGGATTTTATTTCTGATTTGCAAAGATTTCCACATTGAAATTGTATTGTCACTAGGTAAATTTGCCGCTCATCGTCGTCGCGTCAGCGTCTTTCATGTTTCAATTTATAAAGGATGAAAACAAGTGGGTGAGATGGAGGCATTAACTAACAACACCACTGCTAGGAAACAAGATTAAAAGGACAAGGTTGTTCATTTTTACTTCTCGTCAGTGGACGCAAAAAAATTCAGCAAGACAAATTATATCCAGGTCTATCATTTGACAAGAAACGAAGATTGTGCTGGTTCCTTACATATCTTTTGGGATTTTGTTTCAGTTTAATACAGTGTTTCAAAAGGTTTTATTTTATTGTTTGTAGAATGATAGAGAACTATTCAGTTATCCAATATACAGTACACACAGTAGCATCAGCATATCAGCACGAATGTATCAGATTATCAGCGTACTGAGTACTAAGTAGGCTAAGTAGTGCTGATAATCAAATATACAGTGTATACTGTATATATTTGTGTGTGTAAAATCATGAGCTACTCCTTATTCCTTCATATTAAATTAAATTCAATTAAATACTATACAATGAATTACAGCTGGGAACGAATATTTAACTGTGACAGGCTCCAAAGTAGCTAAAAAAATTTAATTCATTATTATTATTTTTTTTCAATTTTCAGCAGCAACCTCATTTCCCCTCTCATCCCTTCCAACCACTCAGCATTCAGCATCAGCAGGGTACCAATCACCAGCCTGTCATCATCTGCACCTGTTTCTCACTGGTTCATATCTTAAGTTAGATGCTTTTTTGCTGGAATGATTCATATGTCACTGTGACATCTAGGAACCTCTGTAGTGCAGCGAGGGACCGTGGAGGCCAATAGTGATTAGCATTATATTTATTCTCATTTTTACAACTGTGGTAGGACCTCCGGTCAACATTCATTACCGTATGCGCATTCTCACACTACGGGCAATTTGGGAACGCCAATTAGCCGAATCTGTATGTCTTCGGACTGTGGGAGGAAACCGGAGCACCCGGATACCCGGCAGGGAAATGAAAAAGCGATAACCACTAAGCCGCCTTATTGTGTGTCTTAACAAACAAACCAAAAAAAACATTCCTCTTAAACTGGTCAGATACAGGGACTGGCCTGAATACGAAAAAAATGAAAGAGCCAAAAATGAGAGCCAAAAAAACATCCCTTTCTTCAAAACCACGTTAACAATACTGCTTCGTTGGAAGCAAAATATGAAGGAATAAGGGGTGACTCAAGACTTTTTTCCCACCAGTACTGTATATATACACCATAACAGGTGGAGGATGAAAGTTAGAAGTCATCAACTTTATCACCTTACTCTTGAAACTTGCTGTCAAATTTAAGAGCTTCATTCAGTCTTTTCTTCACTCAACTCCACACACTCACACACACACACACACTCACACACAGAGCCAGTGCTGAGCTACTGCTGCATTACCTCGGCAACCATTTCATTCAGCCTTGAGCAGAGGACAGATATCGCTCTTCCTGACACACACACACACACACACATACAGGCCATATTGCTTTTTATTGGGCAGCATTAGGGGCGGGTGTGTAATTCATGTGTGTTCCCAAACAGTGTCAGTGAAGTTAATGTAAACGCATTGCCGCCGCGAGTAAATTATTTGAAAGAATCTCAAATTACAGACAAAGGCAGGAAAAAAAACAAAACCCTCTCTCTTATTCTGAAGATTATGTTGCGTAAAACAAGTCTACGCAATATAATTTCAGTGTTGCATTATTAAAAGAATAGTTCCGTATTTTAAACTTAATGATTTTAACTTCTGCACGTCTATAATTTGTATGTGGTAACAGAAATCCTGCTACTATAGATTTTCATGTACTAAGAAAATCATGCTAATGTATTTGCTTCAGATTCGCTTGTAGTGGAAGTGTGTTGAATTCCTACAATAGTTAGACTCTAGCAGGGTCAGCTATGTGAGAGCTCCAGTTACTTGAGCCTGCTTAGTTACTTGCTTAGTTTTCCCTTGGAAAAGAAATCAGTCCCATTACTAAAAGAATGAATAACACAGTTTTAGATCGCAATTAGTGTAGACAAAGCTGTCTACAAAAGGTTGTTAAATAAACTCTTGTTTAAAGTGAACTTTACACTTGAATTAATGTATTTCTGGTAAACTTTTTGTTTTTCATCCTGGAAGAAATGTGTTGAAATGCTTGTCTGGTAATTGTACATATGGACGGACGATACAGAGAGTCGTGTGTGTGCCGTGTCCCGTGCTGTAGGTGCAGGTGCATGACTGTTATAAAGAGCTCTGGAGCTCAAATCACTATCATACCGTATCGCTTACATAATCTATGCCCCTTGTTTACATTTTTGATAATAATGCTTCTTCCTGTAGCTCTTTCTTTCTTCCTTTCTTTCTTTATCTCTCTTTCCCTCTCTCTGTGCATTCCAAAGTTCACTGCACAGCACCTGACCCAACACAAAACACCATGCCCTTTGTGTCAGAATGTGTGTGTGTGTGTGTGTGTATGTGCGTACATGTTTCAGTATCCTCCGGAACCTAATAATGAAATAAACACACTCCTGTACTTCTCAAACCTGTACTGTATATATTTGCCCCTTTGGTGCATCTGATTTTAGTTTATCATGTAAAAGCCCAAGTGGGCTTCAATCACCATCGTACTTATATACACGTGCACGTACATACACACGCGATCCAGAAAGAGAGAGAGAGCAGTGGGCTTGGGTAAGATAAGCATGGCTATTTTAAGCTTTTGTTCTCTCTAGCCCCCTGTTCTTCTGCCCAAATCATCTGCAATCCTCCCACCCTGGATTCTGCCACGTCCTTTCCTGTCCGAGTTGTGTGAAGTTGGCTTCCCTTCAGATAATCACACGTCTCCCCTCGTGACCTTCGGCTGTCTGCAACAAGGCACAGCAACAGGGGCTTCTCTGGGGCCAGAATCCATCCACACACACTGTACATACAGTATATTAACATTTAACTGGACATCGCTCGTTATTATAATCACCACCTCCATTAATCTTTGTAATAAGTATTGATATCAATCAAATCAATATTTATTATTGATTTAATTGAATGCCATTTATGAAAAAAATAAACATTCTAGATCCTAAACTTTTGTTTTTCTTAGAAATGCTTTTCAATGTAGTATAAAATGTCAAACTAGATTTGTTTAGTGTAAAGACTTTAACGCGCCCAGTATGCAATATTTGAATAGCGAGCTTGTGAGTTAATGCTTCAAAGTCAATAAACACAGATATTGATCAATTAATTAACAATATTTTAGATTTGATAATATGGTTGATTATGTAAGAAATATGATACAACGGGGTGTGCTAACGCAGGAAATTAATCATGAATTATATGCCAAAGTGAAGCACTGTTACTATGACAGTGTGTTTTTTTTTTTTTTTACTAATGAAAGCAAGCACCTAAGTGTTTTATACTAAAGAAGTTTACCAACTATTTTTATTTGTTCAAGTCAAAAGGGGACTTTTAATTGTGCAGAATAATAGAACAGTTGAGAGTAAAAACGTCTTTCATTTTTCTGTATAATCCACTTCTACACTCATCACAGCGATTCACTAGCCCTTATATACCGTCAGGGTAGAAAGTTTTCTTAATACATGATCAGAATACCTCCTCCATGTCTGAATCGCTGGTCTTCCAGGAACTCTTTAATGGCTCAAACATGTGAAAATAGCTTGAAGCGAGGTCAGGACTGTACGCGGGGATGTGGCCATAACTCCCAGATGTGTACCTGTAATGTACATCCATGAATGATTGTGTGTACAGTTTTCCACAGTCGAATGCGTCCGTTCTGCAAATTGGTGACAAGTTTTAGGTTTATTTTCAAAGCTCAGGTGTTTCACTGAACGACTGCAGTATGCATGGATGTACGGCCCTCTTAAAATGTTTGCACCATCCAAAAACCAAAATGTCAATGGGTTTTATGCCTTCACTCACATCACAAGTCCGGGTTTGACTGGAACACCCCTCGTATTAAAGAATGACACATTCCTTTAATCTATCTATATCTATGTTTAATGTTTTGTAACATCCAGGAAACAATTTAGCTCTTACTATCACTTACGTTCTAACAGCTATAAACAGTTGTTTCCTCTCCAAGCTCTCTTTTTTTTCCCCTCACTTGAAGTTAATTTAAGAAATCATCCAGCTAGTGTATATTCTATTACACGTATGTTGTAATATCGACCTCGAGTAATCATATCTTAATTATACCCTCATCAGGAAATCACAACATCTTGTGTTTGTTCTGCCTGTGTTGAAATAATAGAATTGCATGATCATGATTATGTAAAATAACTTATATTTAGTTATATATTGTAGTTATAACAAGTTCATCAATAATACCGACTTTGACTGTAGACATTATTGAACTTCCAATAATTAATTTCTTGTGAAATGATAATTATATAAGCTTATATGACTATAAAATGATATACAGTATTTATGTAGAATATATATATATATAAGCCAACAGGGTGACAAAATGGTAAAAGTATCCGCCGTGAGTGAGAGCGTGGGAGATATAGCAAGACAAAGGTGGTGATAGTAACGATGCTGATGAAGCTCATACCCTTAAAATGCTGACTTTTAATCTATTAATGCAGGGGCTCAATTAGCATTGCGCATTCCTTCCACTCGACTCACACTCACAGATGTGCATGTGTGTTCAGACATGCTTGGAATGTTCCCTCTGAGTGAGTTTCTTAATGTGGATGTCTGTGTGTGTGTGTGTGTGTGTGTGTGTGTGTGTGTGTTCTGACAGTGCCGGCTCTTTTGTAACGCTCTGAGTTATTGTAGTACTCATACAACACCCCACACAGACTCTTAATGAATATGTGGGCTTAACCTTTAACCCCATCCTTATGGTGTATAGCTGGTGAACCCCTGGTGTATACATGTAGGGCTAGGAATAAGTCAATTATGCAATATTTAGCAGAGCAGTTAAAGGTGCATATATTATTTTATATGCATTTAAAAATTTTGTTCACTCGGCTAATTCCTGACACGACCTATTTCATCACTCGTGGTAAAAGATTAAAAGGAGAGAGGTTAGAATGGAGGGATGACTTAAAAAAAAAAAAAAAAAAAAGGGGTCTGATTGTAAATATTCTAAAAAGTGTGTGGTGTATAAAAGGTTGTACCATGTTCCCGCTTTATGCTGTTTCTCTCAGAGTATTTGCAGACTCTGTTAACTATTACCGAGAGATGTGTACTTTGGCTTTGGCCCAAAACTGTTACACATAGGCGGGCCGATATCAAAAGAGAACTTGCACTTCTGGCTGGAGTCCCTCCAAAAACATTCTGCTGCTGCACCTCGAGCATGATGGCCCTCCCGTCTTGCTTTTTTTCCCTCACAGCTTGTCACTTGTGGATTGTGTCTTTCTGTGGGAGCATACACACAGACAAACACACAAACACATGCACTCTCACAAACACTCCTGCACACTCCCTCCTAGCTTACCTGGGTTAAGCCTAAAAGGCAGATTGATCAAAGGGAGCGGGAGCTGCCATCACTGTTGACTCGGCCTGATATTTTTGCTGTTACCCGGCCAAAACGGTTATTCATTAATTTCTCCCTTTCCCTCCTTTTATCAGCAGGCCTGCTCTGGCCGCCGTCTGTTTGCTCTCTCTGTGTGTTTGCTGTGCGGTGCCGCTGGGTCTGAATAAAGCGCTGACTGCTCTGGCACATGCATTGATCAGCATTTTCATAGTATTTCCTAGTGCATTGCACATAATTGAACATGTCACATCACCCACCTCTTGTCTCATACTCTCTAAGAACCTCTTAAGATAATCTTACCATTTAGTTATTCGGCATCAAGAACTCTGAAGTCTGAAGAAGAAGTCTGGCCTGTTGACCATAAATTGTCAGAGAAACTGTTTTTAAGTAAATGTTTGTCAGAATTGTACTCAAGTAAATGGAGGAGTATGGAGATTAATTAAAAAAGCAACTACTTAATCCTACTTAGTAACTCAACAGTAAAAAAATTATGCTTTTTAATGGATGGAAAGAGCTGACCACAAGTTCAACGTGAGCCTGTATAACTAGCAAACCCGAGAAGCACAAGGAAATGGTCCTGCAAACTTGCTCATACCTAGAATTTGGCTTGTTGTGTAGCTAATGTTTCATAATTGGTTAGCTAAGGAGCATTCACAGTGAAAGCAAAACTTGACTAGCTTGCTAATTTGAACTGATTATACCTGGCCAATATACAAAAAGGAATAGATAAATAATTAAACAAGTTAGCTAGCTAGTAATTAAACCTTACTAGCTAGCTAATTTGACAAGGTAATTTACAAAACTGGAATGGCTAGCTAATATACCTGGCTAATTCACAAAACATAACTAGCTAGATAATTAAACAAGTACATTTATAAAGCATAACTAGCTAGCACAATAAGCTAATTTACAGAGTAACTGGTTAATATAACTGGTGATTTTACAAAACCTAACTAGCTAAACAATTAAACAAGTAAATAAAAAATAAAAACTAAATAGCTAATTAATTTAAAAAGCTAATTTTCAAACCTTTAGAAGCTAGCTCATATACAGTACTGTAACTGGCTAATTTACAAAACTTAAATAGCTTAAAAAAAAACTTAAAAGTAGCTAGATAATTACATCATCCTCTATACCGCTTATCCTGTACTGTACAGGGTCCCAGGAAGCCTGGTGCCTATCCCAGGAGGCTTTGGGCACAGCATAGAGGTGGGGTACACCATGGAAAGGGTGCCATTCCATCTCAGAGCACACACACGCACAGAGTGTCACAGACTACGGGCAATTTGGGAATACTAGTTAGACTAATCTTAATGTCTGTGGACTATGTGACAAAACTCATCAAACACTGGAAGAACACATCACACACATGGACAAGAACTCCACGCAGGCAGACCTGAAGCGGAAAATAAAGCCGTTTGCTGCCAGCTAGAAAATTAAACAGGTTAAAAAAATAATTACCTAGCTAATTAAGCAAGGAAAATAAAACCAACCAGCTAATTTTAACAAACTTTGCTAGCTACTAATTTACCCTAATTTAACTAACCATTTTACAAGCCTTGACATACTAAACTCAACATCCTTCGATCTGATTGTACATTTTACATGTCACTATTTTATTTTTCTATAGCAGGAAATTGAGACCGTAATAATAATATAGGGCTGAGATCACATCTGCATATCAGATTGTCATGTGCATGTGCAATCTTTGGATATCATGCTGTTTATCAATCCCCATAAAGTAAGGGAAGGTTTTATAATACATATGTAGATTAAAGTATAACAGACGACAGCTGTGGATCTGTTTACTCATTCAGTCAGGACTAGACGAGTTATCTGAACTGTACATTGAAATTATTAACCATCTATGATTCATTGATCAAATTCATTCTCTGCATAATGAATGAAAGCGTTTTAATGATCTTTAAGTATATACTAGCGCTTACAAATTTGGGATCACTTTTTAACCACATGATCGTTTCTCATTTTTATTTCTTTTAACATTATAAAGCAATGCTGAATCCAATATCGCATCCAAAATATGCAGTAATCTCATTTGAACACTTAATGTTGAGATGTATCTGCTACTCATGAACTGTAAAGCCTTCATAAAGGCTCTAATCCGAGGTGCTGTATTTGTGATTTTTGATGCTGGTAACTCTAAATGAACTTCTCTTCTGTAACATAGGTAAATTTTGGTCTTACCTTCCTGGGAATGTCTTCATGAGAGCCGGTTTCATCATGGTGCTTGATGGATTTTGCAAACGCACTTGACAATACAAGAACTATTTCAGAAAAGCTGACCTCAGTGTCTTAAAATAACAACTGACTGTTGTTGTTGTTGTTACATAATTGTCTAATTCCATATGTGTTATTTCATAGTTTTGAAATCCCCAGTATTGTGGTAGAATGTAGAAACTAAGTCACTAAACAAAACCAAATAAATTTGTGGTCTGAAACATTAGAGCGATAGCGTACCTGTATATATACTTTGTGTATATATATATATATATACTGTAACAACATATTGTTATGAGAATATTACACATTAAAGCATTCAAATGTTATTTTATATTGAAATGTTTCCAAAAGAAATTATTTGTTCCTACTAGCTACACTATATGGCCAAAAGTTTGCGGACACCCGAACATAACACTTATATGTTGTTCTTCCACAAACTGTTGTCACAAACCTGATAGCATATATTGTATACAATCGGAGTATTACAATTTTCTATCACTGGAACTAAGAGGCCCAAACATGTTCCAGCATGACAATGCCCTTGTGCATAATGTGATTTCCATGAGGACATGGTTTGCCAAACATTTGAGTGGAACAACTTGAGTGGCCCTCACCTCAACCCCACTGAACACCTTTGAGATAAATTGGAATGCCGACTGCACCACAGGCCTTCTCAGCGGCTCACTAATGCTCTTGTTACAGACAAGCTCCAAAATTTTGTGGAAAGCCTTCCCAGAAGAGTGAAGGTTATTATAAGATCGGAAAGGGGGTCTAAATTTGGAATGGAATGGTATGTTGAACAAGCACATACTGTTTGGGTTTGATGGGCAGATGTCCACAAACTTTTGGTCATATAGTGTAACTCTCACCTGTCACGCAACCTACCAAAAGGGATTTTCTATTTTTGGAGTTAAGGGTTCATTCGGAAATCAGAGCCAGGGTAAACATACCCAGTGAGGACTAAACTTTTTCTGTAGTCCGATAGCATTGCTATCTAATTTCTATTTCTGCACAGGGTATCCCAAAAGCCTCCAAACAGGGGAACTAATCAGTTTTTAGGCAAATGTAATTTTAATCTCCTAAAAACTATATTTTGCCATTGCTTTTTAAAGCATTTAGTGTTTTGCATGTAATTGCAATTTGAATGAATTTCATTGTGACAGCTTCCCAATCCATTTGTATTTGGTCAAAAATGATCTGAAATGAATAACCTTTCCATGAACCTTCATATTGGCTCCACCAAAAAAAACCCCAACAAAACAAAAACCACCTATTGAATATCAAAGCCTGACAACCAGGCACCATGGCTTATCTTCTTTCTTTCATCTGTATCAATTTCCTTTTCTTTTTTATACCCACCTTTTATGCAAAGGAAATTGTACTTAAACAAACAAACATAAATAAAAAGTTTAGTCAATTAACCTTGTAGCCTTACAAGCTTACTGTAAATGGTGAAATGCCCACTAGGAGATCCAAGATGTTGGCTGAAACTACAGTATCCTTGGCTCTGATCCAAGGTTTCATCTTTAGCACCGTAAAACCTAATTGGAAAAAGGATAAAATCTTGAACGATTATTACCGTTTATAACCGAACTAAGAAACTAAGAAGTAACTGTTGTTTTCTACTAAGGCTTCAATATCATTACACGCTTCATTGTGATATTTTTCTTGCGTCTGTATGCCTTGATGGTTCATATTCATAAATGTGAACAACCCTGTCTATGATGTCCACACGCCAAAGCAAAAGCCATAAATTGTAGGCTATTAGCCCAAGCCTGTGGCACAACATGCTCTGGAGGTGAGCAAAGAAGATTGGGTTGAGAAGGCAAAAGATTCAGGCGATTTCTTTGTCTCCGTAGTCACAACATACTGTAGTTTTGGACGTTTCTCATATTCAGTGGCGACCAACTAATCAAGCTGCAAGTTCTGGAAGTTGTCGAGGACAGTGCCTGTAAAAAAAAAAAAAGAATCTGATCTAACATGCTATATGGTCAGTTATCATGCATGGGTCTGATCTACGGCCCCATATATTATGAAATGTGTGACTTGAAAAGACATGAGAACTGGAAATTGATCGCAGTAACCGCAACCCTTTTCATTTTTTAAATTGATAGTGTTGAACAAGGGCGCCAATACGGAAGCACTAAAACGTTAATTTCTTTGAATGTCCACTTGGAGCTGGCTCTAAAAGCAAGTCGTTGGCGGGGTTAGGGTAGGGGGGGTGGGGTTGTTGCTATGCTATGCATCAATTTAGCTAAACATTAGCTAAACATCTACCTGAAGTCGTTGTAGTTTATCTTACCACAAAAAACTTTAGTTGTTGACACAGGGTCATACTGTTAGCATATAAATTAATGTTAGCCACCTTGAGATTTTAGCTAAGCTAACCGATGGGGCATGATTGACTCTGACCATATGCCCATTCATGGATTAATCAGGATTTAGGTGGAGTCAGTTCCTGCCATCATGGCGACAACCAGAGCTCACACAGTTAAGCTTCAGACATGCTCTTCAGAAAATCTACAGGTGACGTCACGGAGGGTTTGTCCAGTTTTTTTTTATACAGTCTATGCAGTCTAGTTTCGAGGCACTGAAAACACAGTATCATGACTGGGGCTGTAGACCCTACTGAGGTGTTCTTCAGTCTGATTTTTCCCTCAAATATGATTTTTGCAGACTTCATTCGCCTAAAAAAAGACTTGAAGCTGAGGCTTCACAACCTAGATTGCAGGAATTTGAAGCAGGCTTGCAAAAAAGAAGGTGAGCGGAGCCTTTGTTCCGCCACCATAATAATTTCCTTTCGGGGCGCGTCCTATGGCTTTCAGGGCAGGGAAAGTGGAGCCCTGCCAGCGGCATCTCATTACACCAAGCATCTGATAGAGGCCGAGCGAGAGAAAGGGACAGAATTCTCCACCTGTAACATGATAGGAGGCTCTTCAAAGGTGAGGCAGCTATTCTGTCAAGCATGGGTGCCTAAAATGGACCCCTGCCATGTGTGGAGAACGAAGACGATCAGGTCTTTTCTGGCTATGTATAAGTGGAATCGCGATATGTGGTGGATGGTGGGGGTGACGGTTCACATGGCTTTGCTTACTCATCCTCTTCAACCTTTCAGGAAGCCTCATGGAGCAGATTGTAAAGAGGTTTACGCAAGCCTTTACTCCATCCGTATCATTCATTTCCCAGTGAAAGTGAGGAGCGGTTATTGGCTACAGGTTCAGAGTTTAGCTCCTTAATTAAGCAGGTAGAAACTTAATTATTTTAGCAAAGATTTAACAATGCTCTTTGTACGGGAAGGAGAGATGGTGTTGCTCAAAGCTTTAGAAAAAAATCAACAAAGGCGATGAGGAGAGGCTGGCATGCCCATTTGGCACAGCTAAAATTACATTGGCTCCCTTCTGAATACCACTCTAGATGCGAAGGAAAGATCCTTGGTTTCCACTTGTGGTTGATCCCATGGTATATAGTTTTGCATGCGTGTGTGTGTCTATGCATGAGTGAAATAGCGAGAACATTTGAGTCTTTCATTATACAAGCCTGGATTATTGTCATTCTGACAATCGAGCTGTTTGGAAAACGATCCGTTGTGCACTTTTGGGACACGTGCAAACAGGACACCATATACACCGTGTACGCTTGAATAAAACTTTCAAAATAGTGCTCATGGCATGTACAACTCTACAACTCTACTGTTCTTGTCCCTGTTATCTGCTCTCTCTGTCACTGTCTCGCATTGTTGTTGTCAATTGAAACATTAAATCCTTTCTCTGACAGGCCCTGATGTCAAAATGAGGTCAGGCGTGTTTTTCAATGACACCTTGTTCAGTCTTGATTGGGCTTTTATTCATTTACCACTGCGTTTTATAATCGTCCCTGCCCTCCGATTAGCTGGGAGATTTGGACTCGGTCCAGCCTAACCATGTTTTTCATCTCGCTCTGTTTCATGTGCACGTAGCGTGCATAGGGATGAGGACATCGCCCAATAGACACTGCTCTGATTTCCATAGACGGCCCACACACTGGCTTTATCAGCTTATATGTCCATGGGCAAGTGTCATATAGGAAACGCTTGAACAGCTTTGTTCATTGTTGAGCCCTGATCCCGGCGGCTGATCGTATGCAAGTGGAAGGAGCGTGAGCCCTGCATTAGAGACGAAAGGGGGGGGTGGGGGTGGGAAACACCCCAATTCACCTCCCCTTGGAGGTGACTTTTAATGCACCTATGCATTTAATGCAGTACTTAGTCAGAGAAAAACAATAAACTGACAGGTCTTGCTTGTGCATGGTTAAATATAACGAATAAATATATCCTGCTTCATGCTTCATACAATAAAGCGCTCATTTGTTCTGGGCTTGCACTAAGTGCTGTTTCTATGGCGCACTAAAGTAGGTTTTGGATGGTACACACATGCAGTTATGATCAGATTACGGACACATATTCCGCTCCGTTGTGTTTACAGTATACAGCAATAATGAACGTCAAGGTTGAGTTGAGGTCGGCCTGCCGTTTGATGTCTATGTTTGTAGCCGACAGGTATGTAAAGTGATTTCCTCCCTCCCTCGAATCGTGTGTGTGCGGGAATGTGTTTCCTTCAATATACAAACGCAGTCACTGTAACTTGATCACTAAATGCTTTAGATCTCATCTTGCTTTTACTCACTTACTGTATTTTTGTATCTCTTATCTGATACGGCTATAGCAGTGTTTTTTTTTTTTAAGCTGAGACCTTGGACTTCTTCTTTTCTTTGCTTTCTCACACTGAACTTTTATTGATTTGAGATTGGAATTGAGTTGTTGTTTTCTTTCATCCCTGCTTTCTTGCCTAACTTATATTATGTTATATTATGGTACTGTATAAGCCGAGATCTTTATTCTGTAAGAACCAACAGTGTATGTGTATGCTCCTATCCTGGGAGCACTGGGAAAACGTCAGGAAAATGCCTTGAATCGGATACCAGGCCAGTGCAGGATATCAGGCACACATATTCACACATAGGGGCAATTAAGAGATGCCAGACCCCCTACTGGTATGTTTATTGGGCGTGGAAAAAACTGAGAGCCTGATGGAAACCCACATGGGACCTGGGACAACGGATGTGTCACCACAATTGCAAATTGTAAGAAACAGTGCCTATCATAGTGGTTAGTGCTTGGAGACCTGAAATCTTCTCACATGCTTATATGCTGGGCACAAACCCAGCCATACTGTAAGTAGCCCTTCTTCTTCCTCTGTACCCCGTCCAGAGCCCCTGTCCTGCCCTACTCCTCTGACAAGCTTAAGCTTCCTAGAGCATGTGTGTATGTGGGTGTGTTTTAAAAAGTGTGTGAGAGTGTGTGTCCGGTCTTGGGTTACAATGCTGCTGCCCTAGTATATCCATGCACATTTAAAAGGATGTGGTATGCGCTAGCACTTGGATCTCTTGCCAGCATGGCTCCATTCATTCTTTGAGCACCAACGCACTCATGTAAACCTTGACCGTACCACCCAGAAAGAGAAAGAAGGACCCGAACATAACATTTAAGCATGTCCTGCTATTTCTGTCTTTTTTTTTTTTTTAAACATAATTTATAGTTTGTGTAGGCCATCCATACTGTATGTTTATGTCCCGACTGAAAGGCGGCACAGAAAAAACGACGGTGAGCTTCCCTTTCATTCTGACTTCACTTGAACCGCCTGTTCAAGCTTTGCCCATAACAGCCTGAAGGATTTATTGATATCTGCATTGAAAGGTAGTTATTTGGAGAGAAAAATACTTTTAAAAATGTGCTTGGTGGTAATGACAACATAAATGCTTCCTATGCATATACACATAGACATACAAAAGTGTGTGTGTATATATATATATATATATATATATATATATATATATATATATAAA
>JAQQZT010000017.1:7740104-7760230 GCA_030068275.1 Clarias platycephalus
CAGGTTAGCATAATTTAGCAAACACAATCTGATCTCAGGTTAGCATAAATTAGCAAACACAAACAGACCACAGGTTATAATGAATTACCAAACACAGTCTGATATCAGATTAGCAGGAATTTGCAAACACAATCTGATTGATCTCAGGTTAGCATGAATTAGCAAACACAAACAGCCCAAAGTTTAACATGAAGTAAGAAACAAATTAACTTAGCACAAGATTAGCACAGAAGTTCAAATTCATTTGAACTAGAAGAAACAAGTTGGTCTCAGATTAGCATGAATATTGAATATCAAATTGTTTTGCTCTCATGTGACTGGAGGTTTTTCTTGAGTCTCCATGAAAACGTGCCAAAAAAATTAAATGTAACTTCTAATTTCATTTTATTTGTGTTAGAGATAGCACCCGACATTCATATAGCTATTGAGTGGAAGGTGGCTATCTACAGTATATAAACCAAAACCAGTCTTAGAAAAATGCAGATGTTCTCACAGCATCATGCAAAACTTTAATAAAACTTTTCCAGTCCTTAGGTATTTCCCTAAAGTTAAACCTGCCGCCATGAATCAAATAAAAACATTCAGTAGAAGTAAAGTTATGAGCAGTTATGTGCCAGATTATAAACTGCAAGTTTGCACAACGTACTGTGCATGCATCAAACTGTAGGCGCGTCTTAAATCGACTGCTGAACAGAATTTTATGAAAACTTTTAAGTGACATTCAAATGTTAAGATAAAAGTGATGTTATGACCTTAAAATAAGCTACTAATAAGCTACTTGTTCAATGTAAACAAACACCTGCACCAATAGATATTCATTAGAAATGCTAAACTGAATATTTTTTGCGGGATTAGTTAATATTTTCACAGCTGAAATAACAGTGCTGTATAAGTGAATTTTAATTTTTAAGACAAAACTTAATCTTTCTTACTTACTTATTCAATTTCTTATCTGTGATTCACAGGGAATGTTTTCCAACCTTACAAAATCTTATTTCTTAGTATTAATAAGTCTCCTGGGATAGGCTCAGGATAAAGCGGTATAGACGATGAGTGAGTGACATTAGTCTGTCGTACAGAAAGTATGTATGTGGGCTTCAACATTAAAGCTGATCAGCTTATTTTTAGCTTTAACCTTTAACCTATTTCTACAAACTTTTTAACCGCCAACGACGGGTACTTACGCTAGTTAATCCTACAGTACTGTATGTGCACCCACAGGTACAAGATGAGCTGAGTGTAACACGCAGACATTTGTCATACCATCCTCGAGGACCTTCAATTGACATAATAATCAATACTTTTATTGTTTGTTGGCAATTCACAAAGTTCCTTTTTGTTTCTTTTTTTTGCATGTGTCTGGTATATAATTAAACACAACCCTTTCTCTCTCTCTCTCTTTTTCTCCAGTCTCACCCGCTGTCTCTGTGTAACACCAGCGAGGATGAGAGGCAAGAAAGCTACTTCATCAGCATTGTTAAGCTGGAGAGTCCAGAGAGCAAAGTGCCCCAGTGCCAGCCACTTCTGGAGAAGGTAGGACCGCTCATGGAATGCAAACACCCCCTGCCACAACACACACACACACACACACACTCACCCACTCCAATAGTGGAGACACAGGGAACATTTGTGTTTGCTCAGTGATAAAGCACATGGTGGTATCGAGCTTGGCATGGAATGATCGAGGCACCCACAGGGAACAGAAAACAGATCTGTGTGTGGGGGCCGGTGGGTGGTTTGGAGGATGTGTGCACACTCGTGTGTGCAAGCAGGTTCCAATGTGGAAATAAGGAAATTTCTGTATTTCTGAAATTTCTATACTATCTATCTATCTATCTATCTGTCAGTGTTTAGTAATATTTTTATACATAAAAAGTGACATTTCCAAACTCATTTCACTTTTTTTTTTATTCTTTAAAGCTGCTTTGCGAAAATGACCATTGTTAAAATGTGTGCCTTTGGCACTCGGGCTGCGGCCTTGTGCCTACATCCACATCCGAGCCATGCTATACAGCCAACAATACAACACTTCATTACGTGATGCTCATTGACATGACATGCCGTGCAAAATTGCCGTGCAGAATTGTTTGAAAGGAATTCCTGAGTGTAAAAGCCATCCTGCTATTATGAGCCCTGCAGCAAATTGTGGTCATTTTTCTAAATGATTGAATGAAAGCATCTTTTAAACTCTACTACACGTCTCCCTGAAAGCAGCTCGGAGTAGTCTCGTCCAACGGCGCGGTCCTCGGAATGAGAGGAGCTCCAAATATTTACGCGAAGGAGCTCATCGTCGCTCATGTAATCCAAACATCCCCTTGGGTTCAATTTTCGGAGATATATCTCTCTTAACGAAGACGTAAGATGTTTATACATCCCGCGGCATTGTAATTATTAGCGCTAGGCTTGAACCGAGCGCAGAAATTGTTTTCTTTCTCCTTTTCTTGCCTTGCACTAGGCCGAAGCTCAATGCGCGGAGGTGTGGGTTTTTTTTTTTTCTTTTTTTAATTTGTTTCTTTATAAAATCAATGAATCATGAGTGTGTTTGGAGTTTAGCCCCATGTCTGAACTTGCAGGCCCTTGATTCGATGCTTTTGTCCCTTTTAAAGATGCGGCAACGCTTCATTGAGCCATTTCTAATCCTGTTTACTTTTGAGATGGAAATAAGGAACGAAAGGCAAGCCTAAAGTATGCATTTGTGTGTATGAGCATGTGTGTGTGTGTGTGTGTGTGTGTGTGTGTGTGTGTGTGCGTGTGTGTGAAAGCGAAAGGGAGTGTTTAAAGTTTGGAAGGGTTGGGAGCTGTGGTTTGATGGAGAGTTTGCGGACGTTTTGTTTGGGCCTATTGTTGGATGTGCTTAGATCATAGTATCTACTATGTGAGAACAATGCAAACATACAAATGCTTGTGTATGTCTGTATGAGAGACCAATTGGGTTTTTGACGTTATTAATTTGTATACATGTGTATCTGTGCAGCTGTAAGCGATGTACAGAAGAAGCTTTTCGGCAACATACTGTATATCCACCCTGGCCTGCCCATAAAGCGTAGATATCTATATACCAATATATTATGCACCTTATATATTTATTTTCATAACGATATGCATGAAGAGTGTGCATTTATGCCAGGCATCATGCAGTCATATTAACTCTTCTGTCTTATATTGCTGCACATCTGGAATATTTCAGAGGCGTTACGCGGAGTAGCGTCAGCAGTCAGATTAAAGAATTATATTCTGTTCTATATAATATAATCCTGAACGCCTTGATAGAACGTGACTCATGGCGTTGTTTCCGTGTACTCAACTACAGCCGGACACACCTCCGCTCATGCCAACCAATCAGCTTTTGCCAGAAGGATAAGTGACGCACAAAAGACACGTACGAAACGTTTGGATTTTTGAGGCCTGTACGTCAACGCTTCTCTGTACGCTGAACTTACAACCCCCTCTCTCTGTGTCGTAATGCAAATAAACCTAAAGACTGAAGTGTAAACCAGCTTTTACTTGCTATATCCTGTTTTTGTTGCTCGACCCTGTCAATGAGGGACTATTTCAGTCTATCCTCCCTCGTTTAAATTTTTATCTTTTTACGTCAACAATGTCTTGAAGTGCCAGCTCGGATATACATACATCGGTCACGTGATCTGTTTCTGAATAGGCTGCACTACAGAAAGACGGACGTCTCAAAAAGTCTGAACACACTGAGGATAAATAGAGCAGCCGCTTGATCCTGGCATGTCGGTATGGTATACAAAGCCCCAGCATAAAACTATGCAACAGATCACAGTGTCTTGAAACTTGAGTTCATGATTGGGTTATTGCAGGTTAGGCTTTCCTATTCCCCATTGGCGTTTATAAACTGCTTCTCGGTATGAATGTGTGTTCATGGTGCCCTGTGATAGGCTGGCATCCCATCCAGGGCATTGTCCCAGGTCACGCCTAGATTTCCTGTATTGTAACCTTGAGCAGGATAAAGCCATTATTGAAAATGAGTGAATAAAAGTTGCACATAGTTAATATAATAGCAAAGTCAAACCGGGATGTCTGATTGTGTAGAATAACAGAGCACAGTTATGAGAGTAAAAACTCTCTTTATTTCTCTTTTTAATCTCCTGCTACACCAGTGCACTTCTCCCAGCGTGTCACCAGTGCCTGGATATCCCCAAGGTAGAAAGTTTCATGTCTGAAACGCTGGCCTCCCAGGAACTCCTTTAATGCACCAAACGGCTTGGAGTGAGGTCAGGACTGTACAGTTGATGTGGCAATAACTTCCAGCCGAGTTCCTGTATCATTCAAGTGGTGTTGGTGAATGAATATGTGTCTCTTGCGTCTATGCGTCTCTTCCCGCAAGTTGGTGACAAGGATTTCAAGGATCAGGCCTCTAAAAGTCCCAGTTTGATCTGAACGGACCTCGTATTATCACAACGGTATTATAACTTATTAATTTTTTTATTCCGCCTTATTTCTTCTGTGTCTTAGTTACAGAGCCAAAGTGTTATCATAGAGAGAAAGAAACACACATATCCACAGGATTTTTTTTTTTATACAGTAGGCACTTAAAATGTTACTGCATGTGCACAAGATACAAATCGTCCCCACGTGTCCAAAATTCAACATACCTTGACATCCACTTCACATTCTCTATTTAAAAAGCTTGTTTCAACGGCGTAGTCGCTATCATTGCAATCAGAAGGACAGGAAGGCACAAGATGGCTACATTTATTTGACATTTATCCTCATACAGTCATTATTTATAGGCATTCACTAATTGAGTTTAAAAGCATTCTTCGTCATCTTATCTGCTGTTCATTTATAAGTCTATTTAGCACACCGCACGAGCAAAGAATCTGAACCCGCGCATACATGTACATTAAATAGGATTTACTGGATATTTCTGTCTGAAAACAAATACAGCAGAAAGTGGCCCTAATAAATGGATGTCACGCTATTCCTCCAGCATAAATCCAAACGCAAGTGGTCGCGGGAATCGGATGCATTCCAGATGCCAGGTCTGAATGGCTGTGCGTCTCAGCTGTCCACTTCTGATAGGATCAGTCAAGACAGAGGTTATTATACAATGGGAATATATAGATGGGACCTTAAAGGAGTACATCATTAGGTATAGAGCCTCTGAAGATTAATAAAAAACACTGATATGTCTTCCCGATCCCAACAATCACACAAGAGGAACCCGATCAGTGTCTGCTGCTGTCTTTTTTCGGTTGCAACGTCACCTCCCAAAACACCATTCTTTTAAAAAAAGATGTTGGGTAACCAATAAACGAATGACCCCAGATTGGTGCAAATGCAATCTTACTAACAACCCAATGCATCGCTGAACAAAATTCAATGCTGGCCATGATAGAAAGTCACCAGTACATCCAGTCCACCGCAATCCGCTGGACACTGGGCGTACCAGGCAAAGAACCCAAGGCCACCAACTCAGCCTCCTAACTCCCCAAATTCCAAGGCGATTGAGCACCCATGGAACACGTCGCCAATCTATAGAGGTCCTACCCCGCAACCCACAGTACACAAAGCATCTGCCAGTTACGTCCCGGTACCAGACACCACAGGACACCTCCAAAGCCCCTGCAGAGCCACTCTGATGGCACAAGGCAAACCCAGAATCTACAGTAGGTCGTTTTAATGATATGTTCAGTTAAAATACATTTATTTGTGCATTTACTATTCTCAGTAGAAGGTTCCCGGGCGGGCCAGTCACTAGCATTCAGTACTGGTGCCCTGGGTTTGAGTCCCGAACAGAACAGGGGCTTTGTTACCGATAAATAATCATATAAATAAACCCTAGCAACAGCATTTCGAGCAATTCAAGGGAGTATTTCACTTGAGCGAAATAAGTAAATGTTGTTTCAAAGTCAGATTGTCATCATTGTGTTGAGGTCATTCGATCCATGTTATCCCAAAGTCATGCAGTCAGCGTAGGTCCAACATCGATTCATCAAAGCACTTCGAACTTTCAAAAGCAACCAAATCCCATCGGTGGATCCAACGTCCGGAATTAAAACCGCCACAATGTTTTGACAACCAAAAATCCCCGCTGTGTGGCTTCCCACCTTATTTCTTTACCCCCTGCTGCTGAAACACACACAGTGAGTACATATCATTTGCCTTTAGGATAAGGAAACAGAGCCGGGCTCAGTTCCGCCACCTATCCCTCGCATGGCAGTATTGCAAATCGACAGGCGTTCTTTCTAATCTTTAAATTGTTATCATTATTATATGTCTAGAAAAACTATGACACTAGAAAAAAAAATGACAAACTGCCCCTTTAAGAAGCCTCTTTATGTAGTTCACGCCATACAGCTCCTGGTCTTTTTAATCCGCCACGGCCAACTTTCAGCCCTATTCATGTCGTCTTTTCTCCAGCGCGCTTCCTCCTCCTCCAGAGACTCTGTGTTTGTTCCTTTTTTTTTTTTTTCTTTTTCTTTTTGTGGATGAGCGCTTTTTAAAAATCACTTAATGGTTCCACTTGAAGGCATGTTCTTGACGGAGGAGGTGTGTTGGAGAAGGGAAGAATTTTTTTGTCTCGGCGGAATGGCCGAGAGCATTTATTTAAATCTCATCAGGGCTTGTTTTAGTGGGGAAGACCTACTCAAAATTGGCATTTAAAGGAGATGACAATTGGATGAACGTTTCCGAATTAGGATTGATCCAACCAAGAAGTAACACGGTTTGAAGCAAGGTTCTGCTCGGCCGTCAATTCATAATGTTGCCAGAGTGTGACAGAGGCATTCAGTGTTTAATCGAATGCGTGTTTGTGCTAGTACACCCTGTCTCTGTCTCTAGAGCCCCATCTGTCCCGATGTACCGAGGTTTTTTCAATCAGATGGTATCACTACGGCGTAGACAACTCGATAAAAGATGCAAGAATGGCCGTCTTTGTGAAAGGGCCCCCTGCGTTTCCCTTCATCCCAGAAAGAGAGACAGATTTCCTTATGAAGGAGGAACGGATTTGGAGGAAGTGGTCAGCTTTTCATATAACGGCCAGCAAAAGTGTCCTGTGGTGTGTGTTTATGAGTGCATAGGCTTTGTGTGATTGAGATTTTGTGTGTCTGTGTGTGTGTGTGTATATATAATATATATAATATATATATATAATATGTGTGTAACATGCCCAGGCATTAACAGTATGGTCGTAACATGTCTGTGTGTGTTTGTGTGTTTGGGAGTGTGTATACAAGACTGTGTTTCGGCCGGTCTCCGAGCAACAGCAAACACAGTTGTCATGGATTCCAGCGGTGCATCTGCTGTGTTTGAAGTCCAAGGCCAGTGTGGCTTGGTTTGATAGGTCTTATGTTGTCATCACTCACTCCCTCTCACACGCACACACGCAGTGGAGTGGATTCCCGTGTGAATGGGCTACTAACTCACCCTGGGACATGGACAAGCTAACTCTAGCGTCCACAAGGATAGAAATATCTGACAAGTTCGACCTTCTGATCTGTACAAGACAAAAGGTTTTGCTGTGTTTGTGAGGATGTCGGGGGACGTTGGGGAACGTTCAGCTGGTCCTTATGAGGAGAACAATGGCATTAATAGCTGCTTTAAAAGACATGCCAGATGAAGGTCCTTACAAGAATAATAAAAAGAAATATCTGTGTGTGTTATGGGAACTCTGGTGTGTGTGTGTGTGTGTGTGTGTGTGTGTGTGTGTGTGTGTGTGCATGCTCGGAACCCTACAAGCTCAAAAAGATTTACCTACTAATTAGAAAGATTTTTAGTTCAAACTGTGCCAAATCATTTTGCAGCCAATAAATTATTTTATTTAATTTTTTGAAGGAAAATAAAGGGCCGTTCAGGTCAATCCGGGACTTTTGATTGTGCAGTGCAGAACACAACAGAACGCAGTTTTGAGAGTAAAAAATCCCTTTATTTTTACACCGGAACAATTATTGGACTGACTGCCTGAAACACTGGCCTGTCAGGAACTCCTTTAATATCTTAATATCTAACATGTGGAAATTGCTTGGAGCGAGGTGAGGACTGTATGAGGGATGTGTCAATAACTTCCACCTAATTTCCTGTAATGTGCAAGTGTCCAACTAGAGGAAAGGGCCATTAAAGGAGTTCCTGGGAGGCCAGCGTTGATGTGAGGCAGGCAGTCCAATCATACATTTTCTGCCTTGATGGTATAAAAGCACTCTACTGAAATGCAGGGATGGGTGCATCAGTGTAGCAGAGGATTATATAGAGACATAAAGGTAGTTTTTGTACTTTCATATTTTAGTTTTGTTATTCTTCGCAATCAAAAGTCCCGGTTTGACTTGAACGGCCCTTGTTTATTTCCTAATGTTGGATATTTTCAAGTCTGTTGCAATCTCTTAAAAATCAGCGGCTAAATGTTTGTGGGATTCGTACGTAATTATGAATGTAACTTCATCAACTATAATAAAGTTTTGTAAACGGAAAATTATCTCCATGAAATAACCACGAGCTTAATATTTCAGTCCTGTACGTCGCTAAGCCATGCCAATCGTATCGCTAAGCTGCACAATAATAAAATAACAGACGTCTTCATCTTGCTTGTGTAGATCCTTTTGTTATAGTGGATATGAAGACAGGTTGCTATATGGGATTGAAAGGAGTAATACTAACACATGTGCACAATAGCTCACAGTAACAATGATACGGGGGCAAACTATTACGCATACACATAGAAACGCATCCATTTACTGACAGATCGACAGCTGCACTCATGCTTCCTAATTTTTCAAGTGTTTTACGTCTGCGCTGCCCTGCTGTCACACGGTAGAGGTTAATTCTTGGCCAGCTTTGCCTTTCATTCAAACCAAGAACCACAAAATGTAGTTCTTCCATTTGTCCTTTTTGCAATTTGTACTTTGGACAATGTGGGCTTATTGTAATTACATTCAGTCTTCCAAAAAAACAAAACAAAACAAAAAAAGCGCTTAAAAAAAAAAAACTGATGATCGAGTACACCTCATTTATATCCTATATCATATACGCTGCTCATGACATGGTATGGATGTGACATGGAAACAGACCAGATCTGAAAAGAGTTTGACCCTGTGTAACCACTTAACGTCATTTCACTTGGATTTTAAATCGCTTTTACACCTCATGTAATATAACTGTTATTTCATGACTTGATTATGCAGCCTGTTGAATGTACTGTATTCCTCGTTCCGCATATTGAACGATGTGAATAATAGTCCTATTAGTTCATTAATTAAGTAATGTTGTAGTCAGGACCCCATTGTACAGTATGTCTTTTCAGTATCATGAAGATCAAAACTTCTGAGCAGTTTCAGAAACTTTAACCAATGTTTATCCTCAAGCTCTAATGGAAGTGGAAACTGATTCTACAAGGGGGTTTACGTTAAACCGGGACCTGTGATGAAATTTCTTATGAATGAAGACTTAAAACTGATGGACGTTTACAGAAGACTTCAAGCACAATATAGTGATGTGACTCTTACCCACAATAAAACATTTGAATGGTGCAGATGTTTTAAAGAAGGGAACTCGGCTGGGAGTCATTCCCACATCTGCCATATAGTCCTGATCTCGCTCCAAACATTTCCACATGTTTGGGCCATTAAAGGAATTCCTGGGAGGCCAGCGTTTCAGACTTGGATACCGTCGAGGCAGAAAGCTTCATGCCATCTTCACTGCTGGAATGCTGGCCTCCCAGGAACTTCATTGCTGTAGTGGGAAAAAAAAGTCCAGGTGTGATCACCAAAGACATTCTTACAACTCCTTACTGGCCCCCGCATCACTTGCACATTACAGGAACTCGTTTGGGTGTTATTTCCACGTCCCCGTACATTCCTAGTCAAGCACATTTCCACATGTTTGGAAAAGGAGTTCCTGGGAGGCCAGAGTTCCTGACATGATGCAACCAGTCTGATCATGGTTCTGGTGTAGTGAGAAAACCTTCTCCCTTAATGGTATCCAAGCACTAGTGAAACGCTGGGATAAGTGCGTTAGTGTAACAGAGGATTATAAAGACATAAAGGTAGTTTTCACTCTAACGACTGTGTTGTTATTTCACACCATCAAAAGTCCCGGTTTGACTTGAACACCCCTTGTATATCAGTGGACATCAGAAAGTCCAACACGCTACATATTCTCAATGCTGGTCCTATTTCACCTCTCAGCAGTGGTTCCTGCCACCTTTTCCTTCTGATCTTTGTGTAACCAACACGCCCATGCTCTCAACCAGCCTTTTTCATTATTGAAAAAGAATGCACAGCACAAGAGGGTGTAACACGACCCATGGGTGTCTTCCTTTCCGGGTTCGCTGACCGGTCATATACTGTAACTGCCTGTTTAAGGAATATACGCCATTATGGAATTCCTTTTAATATCACAGTACTCGCTTAAGAGGTTCATCACTTGTTATTGATATTGTTATGATATTGCATTTTTGAAATGTCTGCACGTTTAAACCTGGAATGTACCTAGTTTTAGCTAATTTACAGTTGTCAATCACGTTTTTGAAACTTTTAACAGGGCAGTATTATGCGAACGCCCTTCCCATGAAAGAAATGCACTTGAGATTTGTCCAAATTATGAAACATGTTTTTATTATTGTGAAGGGACTGTCATGACCTCATAGCTGTAACGTTGCTCAACAGTACTGTTTAAAGCTAGGGAGGAAAAAATCATTAAAATTATTTATGCTTTCACAAAGGTTTTATGACTTCCAGGTCTGATCAGAATACAAGACTGTACAGCTATATTACTGACACATAAAGTAAAATAAAGATAAAAAAAGGACTTATATATAATGCTTTACCGAACCCAGGACCACCCGATATGATATTATCACAATACCTGATTCGATTTGTATTTCAATTATGTTAATATTATGATTTTATAAAAATAATTAGATTTAGCCTGGAGCCTATCCCAGGAAACTACAGTACGGACACAAGGCGTGGTACACCCTAGACGGGGTGCCCATCCTTCGCAGAGCATAGGCACATACACACACTCAAACACTCTTTCACACACCACGGGGAATTTGGGAACGCTAGTTAGCCTACTCTGCATGTCTTTGGACTGTGTGAGGAATCCGGAGTCCATTTGAATAAATTGGTGAAAAAAGAAAATATATATATTTTAGAGTCAGTTTGGCGATACATGAATTGCCCCACAAAAGAATTGTGATATGTAACGTGAATAACATATCACATTTTTCCCTCATCTCTAATAGAAATTAATGGGTTTCATAATACGAATTTTGATATTATGATAGCAGTTTGATCCATCCATCCTTTCATCTCGAAAACCTCTGAAGTCCAACTAGTGTCCATGGAGGCCAATGGTGAATATTGTATTTGTTCCCATTTTTAGAAACATGGTCCTCCAGTCAACAATCACACTCTACGGGCAATTTGGGAATGCTAATTAACCTAATCTGCATGTCTTTGGATTGTGGGAGGGAACCAAAGTTCCCGGCGGAAACCCACCAAGCACGGGCAGAACATGCAAACTCCATGCGCACAGACCCGAGGCGGGAATCGAACGTGGACCCTGGAGGTGCAAGGATACAATGCTAACCACTAAGCCACCGTGTCACCAGCAGTTATGATGTTATCATGAATATGGGCAAATATATCTAATTCTTATTATGAGAATATTATGAGCAACATTAGGTAAATTTTACTACATCTCATTTTTTCTGAGTTTCATTATGTGAGACTGGAGTAAATTTCATTTCTGATGTATTTTGCTAGTACAGGAAATCGTATCATGAAATCTTGTGGCAATAAATCACACGCTAGAGATCTACTGTTTAGAAGGTAGGTTGCAAAATGTTGGCATATTTAGCTAGCCTTTAACTTGTTGAGTTCATTCCTGAATAAAAAAAAAATTCTATGTAAAGTAAAATCTTTCAAGTTCCCTCAGAATGGGGGAAAAATGTTTAGAGTGTTAGATATGATGGATTTCTTAGTAATGGTGTACATTATACCTGACAAATGTACCCAGTTCGAGTTTAGAAAAATGCTTTTCCGAAGAAGTTGTTATTTGTAAAGCTTGTCCGTGCATGATTATGCTGTGTTCACCCGTCCTCGCGACGACAAGATGAAGAAAGAGCGTGGTGTAACGTGAGCGGTCCAGTGGTTCGAGGGATTTTGAAAGTGGTGTAGTGTGTACTTAGCGTTAGCGGCACGTTGTGTGTTCCAAGCTGCTCCTTTGTCCGATTCTCTGAGGAATAAAGGCTGCTTTAAACTTTGCAGTTCGCAAGACAATACTTCGCATGCTTCAAAGTTCCTTTATCCACGAGGACTCCACATTCCAGGCTTTGTGGCCCCGTTTGTTTAAAGAAACGAAGAGGCCGGTATGCAGCGTGCCACTCAGGTGTGGTCTAGGTCCTCTTGCTTTCAGCTTATGAGGGAAAATCAGAAAAGCAAATATTTCCTGTGTGCGCGCGTGTGTTTATCGAGATGTTCAGCTTTGCGTGAGGTGAGGAGTGATCGAGTGACGCAGGGTGATTGATGGAATTAGTATAGGAATGAAGGCAAAAGGGCAGAAATGTTGTAAAAAAAAAAAAAAAGAGACATGTTGAATGTGACCGTGTTTGTGAGTCTTTTTATGGTCTCTAATTAAAGTTCCTATTAGTCATTTTAAATATGAGCCTGTCAGTGCTTTGAACTTTCATTCTGCTCAGTGCTCTCATTTAGGAAAAAACTTGTCAGGCCTTCCCTTTCCAGAAGAGACCGCTTTCTTTTATCACCTTTGACTTCCAGCTGTCAGAGATCATAGCTAAGTAGAAAGCTGTTGGTCATTCCTGATGTTCATTTGAAGACCGAGCATACACTCAGACGCAGCATTCAAATGTATTTTTTTTTATTAAATAAAATGCCACTGTTTCATTTATTTATTAATTTTTTGTTCGACAAACGTCTACTCTCCATCAGATGCCCTGTGAAACTAAATTAACATTGTGCCTCCTATCTGCATTTGTATCTTTTGTATTCTGTTACATCAATCTTTCATGAAGGCCATGAGTCTGCCTGTGCCATAATCTAATCGGATCTAATCAGATTGGCTATTTTCGTTGCATGTTTGTGTGTGTGCATGCGCATGTAGTAATTGTTCTTAATAAATCATGTGATGCAAGTACAGACAAACTGTAAACACACAAACAGTTTCAAAAAATAAAAATGCCTTGTCTTTATAAGCTGTCAACATGCTTTAAATCTAATTTCACGCTCTGCACCTTTTAAATCATTAGGCAGTAGTAATAAAGAGCTGTGACAACTCTTCTCCTCAGGGTTCTCTTTAAAGTGTGTACCGCGCCCACCAGGACCAATTTTTCGAATACTGTTCTGAACTTTGTATGTGCGTGTTCAGAAGGAAAAAAGTTTTTGTAGTGTTATCATTTATTGAAGGTATTTAAGGTTTGTTAAAGTATCCAAGCCTACGTTTTATTTTTATACATTATGTGTCACGTGTTATATTTTAATCCAGGTAATCCTTTTAAAAATAATTCCATCTACACTGGCATGTGTACTGTAGCTTAGTGTGCATCCTATATAGTACATATACTGTATATGGAGAATAGGAATATTGCTAAACAGGTGATTTAGTCATATAAGAATCTCAGGTCAAAGAGATAATGATGTATTACTGTATATGCATCTATCTCTCATTCTATGATCTATGTATGTATTAGGTGACAGTCCACTGCGCATGATATTCAACCAGCCAACCAACATAAACAAGGACCTGCAATGATAATAAAGGCACCACAGATTTGATACACACAGTATTTAGCCTACGCTAAAACTCGGACTTGACCACCCATAATTATGCTCAAAAAATAAAACAATACACTTATTGCACAATTACTAGCAATACAATTGAAATAAATGGTACTCACCTATAGAGCCCTTCTCTTATTTTTCTTAGACCACTGAAATCCATTTGGTACAGGAGGTCACGCTCGATTGACATTACAGTCAAGTAGTTCATTTGGCTCATTTAATCTTATGAAGAAAGTGTTTCTTCGTTTATTTGCTTTTTGTTGTAAATACGGTACTGTGCAAAAGTCTTGAGGCCACCCCTTCTTCCATTTCTTCATTTTAAATTAAATCAATTTAAAGAAATGGGACCTTTTTTATGGTGACAGACTGCAAAGTGTCTAAAGATACAATTTCAAATTTGATTGTTTATGTAACAACCTCAGCAGCAACCTCATTTCCCCTCTCGTCCGTTCCAACCACTCAGCATTCAGCATCACCAGTATACTGATCACCGGCCTGATCGTCTGTCATCATCTGCACCTGTTTCTCACTGGTTCATGCATTAAGTTAGATTGATTTTATGTTTGAATGATATATAGGTCACTGTGTGGCCACAAAAAATAATCCTCTGAAACTGCTCATGTACAGGGACTGGACTGAAAACACGAGCCAAGAACTATTCCTCTAAGTCTGGCTCTTTGGAAGCAAAACATGAAGAAACAAGAGGTGGTTCAAGATGTTTTACATACTAATTAAGCCACTATATACAGTATATACAGCAGCCCATATGGCCCAATAGGATTACATGGCCCTGAGTATCAGTGACGAGTAAATGTTACTGTTGGCAAATTAATTAAATTAAGGAAACAATGTTAAAGTCTAAAATTAAATTATTATTTTGCTGCCCACTGGTGAACCCCAGGGCTTCTGTGAACCCCAGGAATACCCTTTAGGGTGCCTCTGTGTTTGAGGAAACATGATAAAATGCACTATTGTGTTCCCCTCCAGCAGGGTGTATAGAAGGTGCCCTTAAGATATTTTTTTTGCCCCATATGATTATTTATTTTACTATAATATTTCCCACATATTAATATTCAAATGAATTCAAACCTTGAAGTTAATGAAAATCAGCTGTATGATACAACACATCTGTATAAAGAAATTTGACGATTTGCCAATGCTGTGTGTGTATTGTGCTACAACCATGTCTCTCTCTCTCTCTCCACACATTTTCTCTTTCCCACTCCACTCCACTTTTTTCCTCTGCCTCTCTCTAATATGAAACATATCATCTGTCCTGTCAGCACCACTGCTCTTCTGTTTATTGAAATTGCTCCTTGCAACTGACTTGACATCAGTCTTTTTCATCTGTGTTATAATGTATGGGTGAGGAAAGCTGATCCTAGACCAGCATAGTGTGACAAATCTGGATCTCCGGTCACGGCCTCTTGTGTTTCCACTCAGCTCGACTATATCGGCAGTGCCGCACAGACTGAAATAGCAGAGTGTGTAGGTGTATACGTGTTTGTATGTATGTGTTGTAATCAGTTGCTTGTAATCAGTGAATTATTTGCTCTCAAAGCCTGTGTGCAACAGCATGAGGGAAGTATGCTACATGATCGAGGGCCTGCTTTCACGTCCAGCAACAACTGTAGTATAAATGATTAAAGAGTATTTTGAAATAATAATAAACCCAGGTAGAGAGGAAAATATGGTATATCAAGCAGGTTTAAAACTGTAAGAGTAGAAAATCGATGGAATTTACTGTATGTTAAGGGTATAGTTTGGGTTTGTTTCAAGTCTGCCTTAAATTTAAATTAAAGTGTATGTAAGTACATTACAGTAGGGCTTGGACGTTATAAATTTTCCTGCTTTGCGCACCGACCATGAAGATTGTCACTCTAGTAATCAGGGCAAAATTCTACAATTATAACTGCGTTCCAGTTGGCAAACTTCATTTTTATTGTTATATGTTGTTATGTACTTGTATACACCCTTAATTTTGATTCAAGGCAGACTTGAAAAAACCTGCACTATCCCTTTAATATCACTTAACAAATTCAAGTGTCGATCTTGCAGGGTCTGACATTCCGTAGAGAACCGTATTACCACACGGCATTAGCATAACAAAGCATTTTAATTATGAGCCCTGTTAAAATGAATTAGAAATATTTTTACTCATTTAAAAAAATATGGATTGGCTCACTAATGCTATTTATTTTTTTTTTTTTTAACTAACGCTAGATGAATTAAGAGATAAAAAACCTTATTTAAGACAATGAAGGAAAGCGATAAGAAAGTAATTTAGAAAGTATACAGTACTGTATCGGACTATACAGACTATAGTAATCAGGAAATATTTAAACTTATTAAAAGCAATAATACAAATCCAATGCAAGGACAATACCAAAACTATTACAGACACGAACATGACAGGGGCAAAAAAAACATGAAGGACATGGTCTATGAAGTATCCTAAGGCGAAGAAATGACAATGGCAATAGTACATGGGCTGGGAAACAAGCTATATGTTTAGATATTATAACTGTAGTTAGCATACATACACTATATGGACAAAAACATTTGGCCAAACCTACAATTAAAATGTATCCAAATACACATTCTTCAAAATGGAGTTAGTCCCCCTATAGCAGCATCCACTGTTCTTGGAAGGGTGTTGACAAGATTTTGGAGTGTTTCTGTGGGAATTCGTGCCCATTTATTCTGTAGAGCATGTATGAGCTCTTAGGCTGATGTTAGACAAGACGACCTGGTTCTCCGTTCCATTTCTTCCCAAAGGTGCTTGATGCAGTTGAGGTCAGGGCCAATCAAATTCTTCCACACCAAACTCATCAAACCATATCTTTATAGCCCTTGCTTTGTGCAGTGGGGCACAGTCATGATGGAATAGAAAAGGGCCTTCCCCAAATTGTTAGAAGCATAGCATTGTTCAAGATGTCTTGGTACTGTATGCTGAAGCATTAAGATTGCCCTTCACTCGGGATAAGGGGCCTGATTGAAACACCTGAATTCAGGGTTGGCATGTACTGTATACAGTATACAGTATATTTTCTATACAGTACATATAGTATAGAAAATACTATACCATATAATAGCATGAAAAATTAGATATTGAATACAGTTGTTAGCTTGCTTACATACACCTACAGTAGTGCTTGTTACTTAGGTACACACAATAGCCATATCTACTGTAGCTACCTGTAACATACAGTATATCATATCTAGCTACCTATGTAGTTATTCCTGTATAAAGTACAGTAAGCAGTAAATAACCTACGGTATTCACTTCAATTCTATTTTCACTTGAATGCTGTCGGAAAGCATTAAAAAAATATATGGAAATAAGACTGTTATTAAGACTTGCATTAAATTCAAATTCAACTCTTATTTGTCACGTACAGTACACAGTCATACACAGTACGATATGCAGTGAAATGCTTATACGACCGTTCGTAACCTTAAAAATAAAAGCTTTTTAATAAGAAATAAATATGAATAAAAAATAAATACAATGGAAAATAAATTTAGCTAGGATAAAATAAAAATATTCTGTACAATATAGAAAAATATAGAATTTTTTTGTAAATAAAGTAAAATGACTGGGGGGGGCGGGTGCAAATATTCATGAAAGTGTCTTATTAAAGTGACTTGATCCAAGAAATGATCCAAGAAATGAAATATAAATATTTTACTGGCCATTACCCAAACAGTCTGTCACTGTACTAGATAAACATTACTTACAGAACCTAGATACTGTAATTTGGCTGGGATCGTCAAGGATATTTTTTTCACAGGGCAACAGGTGAACCAGTGCTAATATCATGCACTCCTTGGAATTGGTTTAAATTATTTAGTTTTTCGCAGACATGTGGGTGTGCGTGTGTGTTTGCATGCTTCTGCTCTTTCGGTGTCCAAGCTGGGGCACTTTTGGTATCCCAGAATGCAAAGTGTTTGCATCTTAAGGTCCATTTTGAAGATGCCGCATTTCTTGCATGTCACTGGAAAGAGTGCAGAGCGAGAGAGTGCGAGTGTTTGTAAAAGACGAGCTAAGAGGAATGCATCCCTAAATATAGCCTCACAGTGGGGACAGAGTGACATGTTGCCACTGAATAACTGTTAAATTACTGCTATTAAAATACCTCAGAGCCTCAACCAACCACTCACACTAGCTCCCTCTCTCCCTCTCTCTCTCTCTCTCTCTCTCTCTCTCTCTGTGTTTGTGTGTATTGGCTCCCTTGTAGCCCTCATTAGCATTTTTTTCCCTTCTTTCATTTTCTCTGTCTGTGGGACTGGGGTGGTTTGGCTGTACGAAGTGACCTCTAGCTGCAGCCCTGCACACAAAGCCCTCATGCTGGGCAGAAACCCTTGGTTTTGTGAGCAAATGCCAGAAAACATTTTTTAACCCACAGGAAAGGGGAGTGTATAGAAATTATGTAATGATAGTCAACATTTACAGACCAAATCATACTGTTTATCATTAATAATACACTGTAGTCCCATTTTTCACCTACATAAAGCCTTCCTGGCTGACTAGCAAGATAACAGTAGCTAAGCTGTAACTAGCTAGGTAGCTTTATATCCATTTCTTGAAACATTCATAGTCATTCATCAGTTAAAACAAAAAAATAACACTAGATATAGGTTTATTTACCAGTCACTGTATTGTGTGTAATATAGTATTTTTTCTTTTAGTTATTTAACGAATACTAGCTAAATTAGTTAGATTTTAGCCAGGCTACTAGCTGACTAGCTAGCATCAGTTGAAGCATCTGCATGTAGCTGGTTAATGTACAGTAGTTACGTTAGAGATTGGTGAGGTAGCTAACAGAGATGCATAATGTCAGGCGTTAACATTAGCATGTGAAGATCGGTAAAGAGTGCAAATGTAGACTTTATTATGAAACTATATGCTAGCAAATTTTTGGCTATAAAATATAATATATCAATATTTATAAAAAATAAGATCTGTTTATTTTGTGTTAAGGTAAATTAACTTGTACAAAACTGTAAAATTGTTTTTCTTAGCTAGTTAGCTAGCTAGTGTTGTTTTTCCATTTTTTCTTAAAAATAATTTTTTACAGCATTTTTAAAGTAACGTGAAATACACCAATGTGGGCAAAACTTAATCAGTGTAGCTTTTGCAGCTTTTTCTTTGCTTAATGAAAATAGCCAAAGGGCATGTATTAAATTTGTGAACAAAATTATACCATTTACTGAAAAAATTATCATTTCCAAATATTCAGCTACATTGCCAGAACATTAGCAGTTTGGTAAATTTCTGAAATTAATTGCTCCACTAGTGTTGTGTGTGAAAATGTTTCAATTGGCATCTATGTTGTGTACACTGTTTTACACGCCTTAATAAAACACATCCTTATGCTTACGTACTTTCTTTCTTTTTTTTAAATGAGATTTTTATTGTTTTGGTTTTAATTTTACTCTTCCGGGAATGCCTTCGATATCTAAAATCGCCACAGATATTGAAAGGAATTAGTGCACTCAAATCCACATTTAAAAATTTTCCCTGACTGTTTTTCCATGTCACATAACTCATGCGGTTATTCTTTGTGAATCAACCGCAACACACCCACTAACTGCGCTTGCAATTTTTCTCAACTGCACACGCAAATTAGTACCTGTTATTTGGAACTGTAATAGACCAGAGCCTCATTGTTCTCATCGTGAAGAACTCTTCTATAAAGGAACGTTAATTATTTTGAGGGGAAAAAAATCATGTTTTGATACACACTTGATCCTGAATACTACGAGAGGTGTTCAAGTCAAACCAGGACTTTTTCTTTTAACTAAAATGTTGTACAGAATAACAGAACAAAGTTATGTGAGTAAAAACTAACTATTTCTCTGTATAATCTCTTACTACACTAATGCACTTATCCCAGAGTATCCCAGGTAGAACTTTTTCTCAGTACGCCAGAGCTATGATCGGACTGCCTGCTTCACGTCTGAAACTCTTGCCTCCCAGGAACTCCTTTAAAGGCACAAACATGTGGAAATGACTTAGCAATAACTCCCAGCCGAATTCCTATGATGTGCAAGTGTTCTTGAATTGTGTGTACACTTCCCACAGACAGATGCGCCTCGTCCACAAGTTGGTGTAAAGTCATCCAACGGAATTTAAAGATCAGGAGGTCTTTAAAACATTTGCACCAATCAAATGTCTTACTGAAGCTCATCAGTGTATTGTACATGAAGTGCACATGCAATCGCTCTCTCCTTCGCTTTTTCTCCAGTAATATGCCCTGAATTTAGAAACTCTTCAGGCATGTACACACACACAGACACACACACACACACACACACACACACACACACACACACACACACACACACACACACACACAC
>JAQQZT010000017.1:7784460-7798073 GCA_030068275.1 Clarias platycephalus
GCCTCGTGCCCGAAGTCTCCTGGGATAGGCTCCAGGTCCCCGCGACCCTGAATATAGGATAAAGCGGTATAGAAAATTAATGAATGAACAGTCTGTGAAATAGCACATTATATGATTTGGATGTTGTTCACACATCGTGTTATACACTTCACATAAGAATATGGGATACTGTAGTGTAAGCACTGTGGTGAAGCAGAGAAATAACGTTACAAAACATGAAATCTGCATAAGCGATTTGTGGACAAGACATAAGATGCACACACTGTGTGTGGAAAGCTGTTGGTTAAACAGTATATACCTGTACAGTGAAAAGGAGTTGTGGTCATGCACTGAAGTTAAAGGCTCTCTAACCCGCACCACGGGATGTAATAATATTAATAACCCCCTTCTGAGGGGGTCAGTGAAATGACATTCCTGTTTGGGATCATTAATTAGAACTGAAAAGAACACCAAAAGGAAACTTAAAACGCTAAATAAGCAGAGCTCTGCAGTCTCTTTATGACCGAATGGGGCTCTGGGAACCAAGATAGAACTTTTGATCCTCTCAGGGCGTTTGCACAAGACTTAGGGCACAAAGCGGGGTACACCTTGGACAGGGTGCCAATCCATCGCAGGGCACACACACTCACACTCTCATACACTCATTCACACACTACGGGCAATTTGGGAACGCCAATTAGCCTAATCTGCAGGTCTTTGGACTGTGGGAGGAAAACCGGAGTACCTTGAGGAAACCCACCAAGCATGGGGAGAACATGCGAACTCCGTTCACACAGAGACGGGAATCGAGCACCGCTGGGAATTGAACCGGGACACTACACCACCATGCCGCCTAGAACGTATAAAACATATTTGGCAAAATATTTCAGTCTTTTTGCTTTTTACTCAAATAACATGCACAAAAATATTCTCTTTTAGTTTCCAATACAGTACTTTCATGCTTTATTTAAAAAGAAAAAAGTAGAGTTGCAAAAATAGTTATCTCATTTTGCCGTCAAACTGTTTGGATTTTCTGTGAGCCGGTCCTTGAAGGGACACACTTAAGAACTACTTAAGGCTGATAGTTTTTTTTCCCCCGAAATAAAGGGTGGAACAAATCTAATGTAAGCAGTGGTACAAAAGCACTAAATGGCTTAAAAAATTTAATCGCTGTAAAAAAAACTGCATATTAGTCTGTCTGTAAGATCTGTTTTATATTGTGTTTGTAAGTACTTTATCTTTAATGTATGAGCATAAATCACATGGATAACTTGCGGGACAGGACAGGACAGATTAGACACCTATAAACAAGAGTTCCTCTGGGGTTTATGGTGGAAATTGGTGGGAAGTTGAAGCTTATTGCTCCTGCCCTACAGCGCTACACTAGTGAGACTGCGAGGCAGGCCAAGCTATCTTTGGAGATGCCATCTGATCTTCCTCTCCAGGGTTTCTACTATAGACAAGCGGCCAAAGGATACGTGGCAAGATGCCATGCTGGTATATCCATGCCTTGAATCTGCCAGGTAAACCAGACAACAAAGCTTCAAGCTTCTTAATAGTTGTCTGGACTGACGCGGCATCTCTGAGGCTGCAGTCGAAAACTTTACCTAGGCTACTGACTGGCTTCTCATTGATTGATGGTATTACTACGCCATCCAATGAGAAGCACCACCACTTTCCCTCTCTTCAGTACCAGAGACCTGCATTTTGTTGGCTTGAAGCTCATTCTAGCCCAAGAAATGAGTTTAACCAGGCCCTGAAGAATCTACCTGCACCCAGGCACTGAAGTAGGATGAAAGGTTACACAAACCCTTGCTTTTGTATTCCATGTCTTAGAGTATCACATACCTACTTTTTAAATAGTGCAATGAATTTCAGTCATTGAATAACTCCATGGACTTTATAAGCGTTTGTAATTACGCAAGCTTAGAACTCGTATTCTCATAAACACAAGGCAAACTTTTGTACAAGGCAAAGTGTCGTGTTGCTGTAAAGTGTCATTATAATTGTCCAGTTTTGATCAAGTGCATTGTTAAGCCCACAGGAATGATCGCATAGCAGTTAGAAGGTCCCACAATGCTGTAGCCACGAGGTACATAGCTGCCGCTGTAATTACTGTAGGAAATTTGCTGAATGTGAAGCAACTACAAAAAAACATTTATAATGACAAACCCATGACACTTTGTATTTAATGAGCAAAAGTGCATACATCAACACGGATTAAGTAATGATTAATAAACAGTAGGGATGGCTGATATAGGATAATAAACAACATCTGAATGGTGTGATGTCACCTGGTGTAAAGTGGAGTACTGTATTTCTTACCGCCCTAATCTAAGTTTATTATTTATAGGTACAGTAATTGCTTCAAAACATCCTTTAAAATTCTTCGCTTACATTATATCAGCTATAAACAGCTCATTCCCTCATCAGCCTATTTTTTTCTTTTTATGTTAAACAGACAAAAAAAAACTGTTACACTGAAACCAGAAAGTGCAAATTTGTCCATTTTGAAAATGATTAATGATTGTTATTTTTCAAGTTGTTTTTAATTTTAAACCTGTAGCTTGCTAGTATTCAAACTGCCTGAGCTGTACTTTTAAGAAAAATTGATCGACCCTTTCTGACCAATCAGATTTAAGCATTGATTGGCGCTGCAATATATATTTAATTTTTAAAAAAATTATGTCTCGATAAATAAAAAAATGTAAAAAAAAAAAAAAAAAATTCATACTTATAGAAACAGTCTCCACTAATTCATTATGTACTTACTGTAGTTTTTTATAAAGGAGAACCTCTTATAATGTGGTGCAGAGGTCAAGAGTAACTAAACTGTTAGGAACACAGTGTTCCACCAAACTGTCCTGCCTGAGTTTCGCTCCAAACTGGACTTTTTTTCACTAAAAAAAGTGTCTTTCACTAAAGTACACTTCCTGAACTTCAGCAAATAATGAATGGCCGTGCTAAAGACAAACAAGATGCTCGAGAACACAGCTTTAATCTCCACATCTGTAAAATCCCATGCAATAAATGATCCCAATACATTTTATTGTCAAGGTTATTTTATTGATAAAACATTACAGTCACATTTATGTCACTGTAAGTGCAAAAACTTTGTCAGGTTAAAGTGTGTGAACTTTCTCCGATTCTATTCCACGCATTTCTGCAACGTTAGTAGTCATGTGCTAATCTATGCAGGACTCTTTTACACCAGTTGCATGAATTTGTTAATGGAAAGTCTTGGGCATGCCGTCAGCAGTGAGGACAGTGAGGTTTCCTCTGGCGTCCTGGTCTTTCTCAATGGCCTCGAACAAGGATTTGAAGTTGCCGGCCCCAAAACCCTGAAAAACATTCGATTGGATCAAAACACAAGCATACAGTACATAAAGACAGACCGTACTGGTCGAATGATTCACTGAGTTATTGAGTCGTTTCTCTATTTCTATGTGATAATTGAGTGGAATAACTGTCTAGGTGTTGGGGGTTGTTTTGAAAGTTTTCCGCTTCAAAGGAATTGCAATGAATGTTTTGAATGTCAAAAAGATTGTTTTAAGTCTCAGCACCTCTTTGGTGTGGTTGGGGCAGAAATGTCCTGTCTTCGGGCATTTCCTCTACTTCATACGGCTGAAAATGCCCCTAGTTAATCGCCGGGCCTGTCCAAACAGAGGCAACTACTCGATCTATACCACTCCTGAGGTCCTTCATGCTCTGCATAGTTTCGCTCAAGTTCTTCGAGTTACTACATCGCTACTATCACAAAAGATATTAGTTTAACTCCATAGGAAAGACACGCTGTTATAACAAAATATTCAATATATCATATATCAACCAAGTCGATTGCAATCCCTTTTGTGACAAACCTTTACAATTTTTTGAACCTTAACAAGTTTTTGTCAAAAACTACAGTAACCTACAGCTTAGTAATATTTAAAATAGTATACCTAAAATTACTATTTCTGCATTAAAGGTGAATATTAATGTAATTAATTAAGTGATTATATTTAGAAATAATGTGAAACAAATATACGATTGTGGTGATTCAAATTTGGAATTGAGAAAAACTGATTTATATTAGAAACATACAATTGGCTCCTTATTCATATTTAATTTCAAAATACTTATGCAAGTGTGCACTGTTTTTGGGCACGACTATCAAAATGATATATATTTAATTTTTTAAACAATGCATCAAAAAAAACTATTTTTTATTATTATTAATTTACTTTTACAAGTATAAATGCATATTTTCTATATATTTAATCACCCTCACGATCTAGAAACAATAGTAAGTGGAATGTACAAAAGTCTGGATGGCTTTCAAGTTGTAATGCCTCAGAACATTCATTTGCTAAGACTTAACTTACTTAGAACTTATCCTGTAGGTCGAGAATTATCATTAGAAATACGAGGGGTGTTCGGGTCAATCTGGGACTTGTGATGAAATTTCTCATAAATGAAGGCGTGAAGCTATTTGACATTTACTGGAGACTCCAAGCACAGTACCTGTATGGTGATGAGACTATTAGCCGCAGTACAACTTTTGAATGGTGAATATGTTTTTAAAAAGGCTGTATATCTGTGAATGACGATCCTGGCCGAGGTGGCTCGGAGCCCACTGTAATCGTTCTGGTGAACATTCAGCAAGTGGAACGGCAGAGTCTTGAAAATCAATGAATAACAAGCTGCCAAACTGCGAAATAGATACACGCAATCATTTACCAAAACCACTCGCGCGTAGTCATTGCCACATCCCGCGCACACTCCTGACCTTACTCCAAGCTATTTCCACATGTTTGGGCCATTAAAGAAGTTCATGGGAGGCCAGTATTTCAGTCTAATCACGGTTCCAAATTTTTTTTTGTTGCATTTTCACACTCTAGGATTAGTGCATTAGTGTACCAGGGGATTAACCAGTATAGAGAAATATGGGTGGGTTTTACCATCATAACTGTGTTCTGTTATTATGCACAATCAAAAGTCCTGATTTGACTCGAACACAAAGTGTAAAAACATTCTTTGACTCTTCAAGCCTCGTGGTAACATTCAACTATCATGAGTTCATCTCAGCAGTTGACTTAGGATCTCTAGGGGAAGCTACAATCAGGAAAAGTCAAGACCCTTCCAGCTCAAAATGCAAGGCCGGCATGGAAGAGTCATCAGGAGAAAACTTTGTTTGTGACCTGATCATTAAACTGAACAACTGAAACTAAGCAATTCTGACAAGATATGCACTCACTAATTGTCTATATTACTTAATCCTGTATACTGTACAGGGGGGCCTGGAGCCTATCCCAGGAATCTTAGGGCAGGAGGCAGGGTACACCCTGAACAAGGTGCCAATCCATCGCAGGACACACATACTCACACACTACGGACAAATTGGGAATTGCCAGATCTAATCTGCATGTCTTTGGACCCACGGGAAGGGGATGTAAACTCAAATGCCGCAGTGGCGGGAATCGAACCCGGACCTAGGAGGTGCAAGGCGACGGTGCTATCCACTAAGCACAAGGTACAGTATACAACCACAAAAACTTCAAAGAGGCATTTTTCTTAAATGTATGTTTTTAAGGATGCCATTTATTTTTCGTAAATGTAATATTAGTTCTTTAAGGACCCTTGTAAAAATGATTGCATGTGAAAATAGGCATTTTTTTCCACCCCTTTTTTTGGCACACACATGCATTTATTTTTCTTCAAATACTTACAAAGTGGTTATGTCTCTGGATGACCTCTAGGAACAGGGTGGGTCTGTCCTGCATGGGTTTGGTGAAGATCTGCAGCAGGTAGCCGTTATCGTCAAAATCTACTAAGATTTTAAGCTCCTATATATAGACCCAAAAAAGGTGAAGAAAAAAAATCAATGAATATCAGAATATCAATGTCCAGACAGAATCTTATTATAGAATATTTGTCTTGCAGCTGGCACCCCTGGACGAAGTTCCTTCTATGGAACATTAATCAACACTCTCTGACCAATCAGAACTGAGAATTTGGCATGTTCACTGGATCTAGCTAAAAAATTCTTAGTAACGTTTATAATGTTTTTTTTACTGTGGATGTTTAAATTCTGTGGAAGTTTAATTTTTTTCCTGAGAATGATTCATCATGTTATGGAGTAAAAAAATAATTGTTGTGTTTTCTCAACGTTATACAAATGTCAAGCCTCCTTTATGTATGTAGACTAGCCCTAGGTGAAAAGCATCCCTACTAGATGTGACTTGTATGTCTGATGTCTCACCTGCAGGGTCTTCAGGTCCTCCTTCACTTTGATCTTGGCAGCCTTGAGTTTCTCACGCAGGGTGTCGTAATAGGTGTCTGGAGTGGACAGGAACTCCGTGCCTCGGGCTTTCAGGTTTACTATCTGATTCCGAGTGAAAATAGAGATGACATTTATCAAGAAAATGTGACATGATGTGGTCTAGAAGCAGCAAATCTAAAACAAAATCAGAACAGGACTCACTGTTTCGATGATGTTTGAGGTGTTCAGGGCAATATGCTGAACTCCGGGTCCTCCGTTATAGTCAACATACTCCTGATGATGTACACGTGCACACACAGACATACACAAACACACACACACACAATAAACAAACTCAAACTCCAGTGAAGTACGCTTTATATATATATATATATATATATATACACACACACACTCATTTGTATGTCTGTCTGTCTATCTATCTATCTATCTATCCATCTATCTATCTATCCATCTATCTATCTATCTATCTATCTATCTATCTATCTATCTATCTATCTATCTATCTATCTATCTATCAAGCGAGCTATCTGTCTGTCTTCTTGTCTCTGTGTATCTCTCAAATTGTTTTTCTGCCGATCTGTCTAATTGTCTGTTTGCCTATCGGTCGTTGTCTGTCTTTCTGTCTGGTCATCTCACTATCAGCCAGGCTTTCTGTCTTGTCTGTTTGTTAGTTTCTCTGTTTGTCTATACGTCTGTCTATCTCCCTGTATGCCTAATGAACTTTCTGACTGTTTATCTGTCTGTCTGTCTATCTGTCTGATAGGTTACCTGTTCGTCTGACTGTCTATCAGTATGTCTGTCTGTCTTACAAAGTGCAATTTCTACGGAAGTAAACAGGCATTTTGCTAAAAATTTTGATTACCTGGATCTGTGATTTCTTCCTCCCTGGCGCCGGCTCGTTGATGGGCATTTTGATGGTCTCCTCATAATTGGAAACCACGATAGACCTAAGAGAGCTGTACTGAGTGTAGATCTGTTTATCGTCGACGGACCAGAACCGGTGAAACATCAGACACTTTTGGTACCTGAAACAAAAGACAGAAATATAACATAAATAAAAATTACAAGTAAAAAAAACCACACAAATGCAAGATTGCTTCATAGTGCTTCATAGATTCATCATGGCATTATGTACTGTACAGCAGAATGATACAAAAGATGGATTTATAGAAGGTTAAAACTATAGAGGTGAAAATCCTGTATGTCCTGATTTAAAGTGTAACTTTGCTTTCACTTTAAAATGACATTGTCTTTACTGCCAAGTAATTTCTATGAAACAGCTATTATTGATTGCTTATTCTGGGGTTTTGCCATCGGTACGTGAGCTGCGTGCAGACTCGCACCACTCTGATATTGGCACCATTTCATCATCTGGCTGGTTTCCAACAATGTGGTCGATGAAGTTCATGGAGGTTGGAGGCCTAAAAGTAAAAAGAAAGAACAAATATTAAGTATGTCAGTATAAATATCTGGACTTATTAGACTATTTTTCTGGTTTACATTCACACTTACAGTTTAGGGAGCAGTGGGTCTCTAAAGAGAGGTTCATGATACCCAGGTAGATACAGGCCTTTGTAAGGAGTTAGGTACTCCACAAAGGTGTGGGTGGTGTCTCCATACTGAGAGGGGAAAAAAAGGATGAGATCTCAGGGTTTCACTATTAAAGCACATGCCTGTGTTTGTGTTTGCAGCTTACCGTTTGTATTATGGCATATTTAACTTTGCCAAACTTGTCCTGTTCTACCCACGGGTCTTTAACAATCACTGCTCCTCTCTCTTTGGCTTTCTGTTAACACACACAAAGCACCCGTGTTCTGTAAAACTTTTAAGGGTTTGATGCAATTCTGTCCTTGGATCAATATGAAGGCCAATGCCCCTGTCTGACTGACGTAACCCAATGTTTCATGCCAGTGAGGTCCGAGGCTAATATTAAATACTGTACATAAACATGACACTGTTGATTTAATTAAATTGAAGGATGGATCTTTAAAAAAAAAATTTTTTTAATCTGTTATAAATTACACACAGGTATTTTTTTTATACAATCATTAAAAAAAAAAAAAACCTCAATAAGATGGTTAACCTCTCATGTACACCCAGTCTGAATACAATGAACTTTTCCCCAAAAAAGTAAAGTAGTAAAGTAACTTTGTCAGGAGGTGACAAGGATGCTTACAAACTCCGCTTTACTAAACGTAGTAAAAAAAAACTCAGACTCACAAGGGGTCACAACCTCAGCAGGAATATTTAGTTATCAAAACATTGTTGTGATATTAATGAGGCAACGCTACATATGTTGCAAAAATGACATCAAAACCAAAATAATACCAAAATGATGGCCAGGACTCAAACCCTGACTACTGCGGTGTCAGCACTGCCTGCTTACCCATGGATCACAAAGAAACATGGTATTAGAGAGTATAAGATGCACCTCAGGGTAAAATTTCTTAAGGAAAATTATACAGAGAGTTAACATTATAATACTAAGAGATGCATGACATGATTAGGGATGAAGTCCAACACGGAATTCTAAACCCTGTTCGAAACTTAACAGACTTGGGATTTGGTCAATCATTGTGTGAATGGATGTTAATCTGGATCAATGCTCTAACTAACGGTTCAGATTTCTTTTTTTTTTTTAAGTTGAATTTGCAAAGTTGTGTTTGGGTCGTTCTATCAACTGTGAGTTACAAACACATACAAACTGGACCTTAAATACACCAACCAATGAGACACACATGAAACAAGTGCATGTGTTCAGTGGAATGGGAAGCTGTACTCCATAGCACATCTCTGACACTTCGATTATGAATTTCGAAAAAAAATATTTTGAATCCATTTTTTAATGGAATTTCAAAATATAGTCCACATTGATATACGCAGGGCCATGAAATCTGATCTGGTTAACCATACAGGACTGTATATCTGACATCTTGATATATTTTAATACCATTTACCTGGACTAAAAAATCACAGTTTTCTACTTGGAAGGCAACGTCCTTAACAGCGTCGCCATGTTTGATAATGTGCTCCCCCATCTCTGTAAAGAGAGATACAAACTTCAGAACTTCAGACTAAATATGCAGACTAATGATTATGTACTGTATATTACAAAGTCTTTGCAGACACACAGATCATACTGTATGTCTTATAGGTAAATATAGAATGAGGAGATATACCTTCGTTTCCGGGATTTAGAGGAGACGCAAATTCAAATATAATCTGTGGGAAAGGTTATGAGTAAATATGCTTTTGATAATGAATGATACGAACAGTGACTGATGCTCTGACAGTAAGTGTCAACTTTGTAAGGAGGCTGTATCTCTGTCCATACACCTACCTTGTCCTGTTTGATGACATGAGACACCAGCTCTCTGCTGCCCGTCTCCAAGCCTTTATAGGCCAGAGGCTCAAAGCCCATCTTATCACAGTAGTAGACTGCCGCCTAGAGTAGGACAAAGGCAAAAACTAGACGTTTCTGTTGTTCATATGTTTTGTTCATTTTTTTTTTGTTATATGAAGCTATAACTTTATTATATACGATTATTTTATAATCAAGCATGGCCACATAAAACACCGAAACAACAAGTGAATATTTTGAGACCAATTATCTCACAATTGTGCTGAGGGTAGAACAAAATGTACTGTACGGCTAAAAATTGTGTAGCTTGAGCCCACAACTTGAATTACAGTCATTATGTCTTTATTTATCATTCTACGATTAAAGTATGTCTTATTCTATGTATTTTTTTAAAGTTAAAATTATTTTAAAAGTAGAGTAGATGAGTTTAGTACTTCATGGACACAAATTACAATAAATCTTGACACACATTTTTTTTTTTTTTTTTTTTTTCAGTTTATTGATTTGTAACCACAAAAAAATAATAATAGTTTGTAGCTATTAATATATTATTCCTGGCCACACCTTACTAAAAAATACTCACAAGGTCATCTTAGCGGATCTGTGAATTCTTAAAAACTGTTTCTGAATATTTTTTCCTCCATATTTTTGTCATTTGGAGAAAGTAACTATGTAATTACAATAATTATGTTGGAACTGCAAGTAAGTCATACCAAATTGCTGAGATGTAAGAAGGGATAAAATCTATACAAAGTAATGTAATAACAAATATGCCAAATATGAACAAAGATATTAGAATAATTTCTTCCTTTGCTTTTTGTCAGTTTGTTGCAAAGCCTTGTAATAGAAGAGAAAAATACAGTTAAGGTCATATGTAGCCCACTTTGGTCAGTGTACTTAGCTATTGACTACTGTGTAAATACACGTAGTAACGACTTATTTTGGCATTTCATGGTGACCATTTTGTCTTATATATTTTATTTTCTTAAGATTCTGGATATATGTATAAATGTATGAATTATGCACTTTTTTTTAATAACAAATGGTAATATGGTAAAAATAGTCCAAAACCGCATGGGTGTTATTCTGATGATTCTTATTCTCAAAGTATACATTCTATTTAGAATTACCTGTTTAGCATTGCCCACCCAGAACGTCAAATGGTGGAACCTCACAAATTTGCCTTTCTCTGGCTGTAACACACACAAAATCCTGTTAATACTTTGTGTATGATGAGTTTTCATTGTTATGACAATTACTTCATTGTGCTCCTGCAATACTGTTTAATGTTTTTATCCAAAGAGTATATTTCATAAAAGATCAGTACGGTAGAGTTAAATTGATTATATTACCTTTTCCCCTTTGTCAGCGTAGCTTGTCTAGAAAGAAAAAAACAACTATGTTATTTTTTATATTGAATTTCTATTAAGAATCTTCATATATTACTCTTAGTCAAATTTGACTTCAATCACATGATTTCACACAAGTGTAATGATTTTTTCCCCCTGCTTTCTGTATCTATCGCCAATAAAAATTGGGTTCATACTCACCATGTTGCTGCTCTCGATGGGCACTCTCACCAGGACGGAGAATCAAAAGCAATCATTGCATGATTTCATCTACGGGTAAGTACTCGCCTCGGATCTCACGCTGATTGGCCTTCAGTTCAACACCCCTTCACCCTACCCTCTTTCCAGTCATAGTCCACAAACACACAAACACCTCTTATGCCCTGTGACCAGGTCTTTCACATTCATATCTTAATCATTCATAGATTAATCCAATAGAAAGAGCACCTGGTCTTTGCTCACCTATTTGTCTCTTGAACGGGTGCTTGTTATTTAGATTAGTTTGTCTGTCCAAGGACGAACTGGTAAACGCTTCACTGCACATGGTGAAAAATAGATTGATAAAACTGGTTAAACGTTTACTGAGGGGTAAAAGAAAATATCAGTAAAGCTTTTCAGTTACAAACTTCAAAATCTCTTTTTAGATATTAAAAGTAAAGAAACAACACCCCAGAACCATATGAAATATTTCATTCTTTCTTTTCTTTTTGTGGATTTTCCCCCTGATTTTCTCCCTAATTTAGTCATGTCCAATTCCTCCCCGTCACTAGGGGGCTCCCACATTAAGGCTACTACTACCCATCACGTGTTTCTTTCGAACCACGGGACGCCAGCCGAGTAAACTACTTGTATGCTATGGTCTGTCATGCCCACTTTGATGACCAGGTGCAGGCTATTTGTTGGTACCTTGTATAATGAAGACAACAGACAAGGGCCAGAGCTCTTTCAAACAATACCCCACACTTACTCACTCATTTATCATCTATACTGCTTTATCCTGTATTCAGGATCGAGGGGGACCTGGTGCCTATCCCAGCAGACTTAGAGCACAAGGCAGTGTGCCAATCCATCTCAAAGCACACACATGCACATACTCACACGTTACGAACAATTTGGGAATGCCAATTAACATAATCTGCAGGTCTTTAGACTGTAGGAGGAAACTGGAGTACCCGAAAGAAACCCACCAAGCACGAGGATAACATGCAAACTCCATGCACACAGAGACAGGAAATGAACCCGGACCCTGGAGGTACAAGGCGACCCCACAGTAGTAGCAATACCCCACATTAGTAGAAAAATTGTTCTTCAGTCAAGCCTTTTCTGCATTTTTTAAAAATTATTTTATCTTAAGTTAAGGATCAGGTCAAATTCAGAGCTGGCTGCTTCATGTCCCAGGGGGCCCACATGTTTATGTTTTCTTCAGGCTCTGTTCAAGTTATGCTGTCATAGCTATCCCTGCTGCAGTCCCTACTTACACTATACATAAAATGTACATTGACCTTATCCATTATGTTATAGTGAGCATACCTATTTATCTTTCAACACTCTCTCTGTCAAACTACACATGGCATCCTGACACTTCTGACCTGCCTAATCCATCCTGGTGACCCACTTCTGTTTGGAGTTCCTATCACATGTAGACATTGCACTGCTGCTGAGAATGGCACCATCTGATTAAATATTTGGTTAAAGATACATACAGTGACTACTGAAGATGGTTTCATTTAGAATTCATTAAACTTTGGGCTGCATTAAAAAAGTTTTGCAAGTAGTTCATCTGATAGTTTTAAGACTGAAATTGCTGCAAACAATTTTATACCTAAGTCTACATTAGTGAACAGTTGGTAACTTTAACAAATCAATGCCATGTTAACTAAAATCAATTTACTATTATACAACTGTACTTTTGACCATCTGTCATGCCTACGTTTATGAGCAGGTGCAGGCTATTTGTTGGTACCTCATATAATGAAGGCAACAAAAAAGGGGGGAGGGGAACCTTCATGCATGAAATAATAATTATATGGTCATGAAATATTCATTGTCCTCCAACAAGAATTCAAGAATTCATATCCACAAAAAAGACCCTGTAACTGTACAGTTGCTAGCATACATGTTGGAAGTTCAGGCACATTCAGGTACACTGTAAAAACAAATTATAATAATTTAATAGTATCAACCAAATCCAGTATCCAGTATCAGCCAAATGGGGATGTATTTACTACACACAAGTTTTTTTTTCCTTGCCACTATTCCCTCCAGCTTGCATATTTGAAATAGATTAACAAAGTTTTTTTTATTTATAATGTATATCCTGCATTTATATTTCTGCAAATGGGTGGCACGGTGGCTTAGCGGTTAGCACTGTGGCCTCACACCTCCAGGCTCTGGGCTTGAGTCCAACCTCGAGGGCTGTTCTCCCTGTGGGTACCCCAGTGAAAACTTTAGTGTATTACAAATATATATTAGTACATTGCAAATATACTAACAAAAAATTATACCATCAGTTAATATATGCGGTGGCCCTGAAGTGCAAAACAAATTAACAAAACTGAAAACAAAATAACAAATTCAAAAACAAAATATCAAAACTCAAAACAATTTTTTATTTTTTATTTTTATTTTTTTTTTTTGGGGGGGGGGGGGGGTTGGTGGT
>JAQQZT010000017.1:7837344-7848624 GCA_030068275.1 Clarias platycephalus
ATTTGGATTTTTACAACATTATTGTTGAAATACACAGTCCTGAAAAAGGAGCGTTTCTTTTTTTGCTGAGTATATATTATTATTTTTTTTTAATTTAATTATAAAATCCTATATATAGTTGTTATATAGGCTAATAATCTGTAAAAATAAATAAATATCTGTACATCTTTAATCAATTGTTATTAATAAATGATTTACAGTTACACGTTTCAATAATATATTTTACGTCATCAGTTTTTGTTTCAATAAATATTCAATATTTAATGTCCGTAGTGTGAAATTTTCACGGCTGCAGCGACAGGTATCCGAGGTGCTTATGCTACCATGGTAGCGCACAGAGAAAGTGACACCTACGATGACGACTTCGCAGGGTGTTCGAATGGTGGAGTTTTGTGGAGGAAAGTTCCCTTCACCGACATTTCCTGCAAACAGAGCAGGGAGTAGGGAGCACCCTGTGAAGTACACTTCGGAATGGAACGCAGCCCAGGTGTGTGAGAGCAGGGAAAACAATATCTGCGGGGCAGGTCTCTATACACTCTATATGTGTTTAGTGCTTTATACGTCTACCGTGATCTATACATGGTTCGTGCTCCATAAGTATTTAGTGCTCCATACAGTATGTGTTTAGTGCTTTATACGTCTACAGCGCTCTATACAGTACGTATAGTTAAATCTTGATGCGCATTTAGGACATATATGTATTTGGTGGTCAGTATGAATTTATATGAACAAGTTTTAGTGCTTTATTTGTATCAGTGCTCTGTATATGCGCACTGCTCTATATGCACAATAGAAATTTAGCCTCCGTCATGTTAAGTGTTGATGTGAAAAGTAAAAGGTTTTGTACATGGTATGGTTCAAGTTCATGGCTGGAGACGGAGACAATTTTTCTCCGTAAAGAACGCTGCACTTCTGTAGTGAAGCACGCTGAGCCACTGATGCTTCTTAAAGACAGGCCCTACTCAGGGGAACGGCACTCTCGGAAACAGCAGAGGAAGGATATAGAGGAGGAGAGTGACTGTGCAAAACAGCGTGTCCTCCATCTTTGTGTCGTGAGAGCAGCGTCATCTCAGGAGCGGGTAGAACGAATAGAAGAGAGAGGGAGAGAGAGAGAAAGAGAGAGAGATCTTGTGCAGAGTGAGGAAGGAGGAGAAACATCTTAGTGTCTCTAACTAATGCTATTAAGTGTTCATTCATGTCTCATTGTAGGGAAAACTGAGGATGTTTTAGCAGTTTATAAACATGTTAATTTTGTTCTAATTGCAATTTTCTCCTTACAGAAACATTAACAAAGAAAAGTGGCAACATTTAGGCAAGGAAACTGGAGCTAAACAAGTTTAAACAAACCAATGTTTAACACCGTTAAAATAAGGTTCTTTTCCTCCCCGAGTGCTTTCACACGTTCAACACATCCAGTGTTTGTTTGGGGAGGGAAACAGCCTGCAAAGCGTAAGGAGAAAATGAACACGTGGGTTATTTCTGTCTCGGCTCTCCTTATGCCGTGGAAACTCCCTTTAAAGCTCCAAACTAGCTCCTTCGTTTTCCTTCAGAAATCACAATTACGAGCACAGTATGAGCAAAGCGTGTCCTGGAGCGAGCTGGGAATTGGCATCAAGAGAAACAGGACGTTTTTAAGGAGCCTGCAAATAGAAACGCTTCCAGTTTCTGCTCAGTATCACTTCTGGTCGTTTTTATTCGTTACTAGTATTTCCCCGCAGATTTTATAAAACAAACAAACGAAGATTTCCTCCTTACACCTTGTATATTGGTGTCTTTTAAAAGTCAGGAATCTACTGTAGTAGAAAATAGAGTTAGTCTGCATGTAGGTTAGAGAGCTTTCCGTCTGTGAAATAATGCGCATGTTTAAAGCTGCTCGGGGCAGCTGATGCAGCACTTTCAGTACAGCTGTGTGAATATGCTTGCAATGTAGAAGTGGCTAGGATATTCAGTACTCTCTTTATCTAGACGTAAGACGACTCCTCCATATTGTGTCTGCTTTGGGCGTTACAGTCTGCAGTTGGTATGGAGCAAGAAGCAAAACGTTAAACAGGACAATAATGTTCTGGTGCTGGTTGCTGTTGTGTTGTTCGGTATTCCAGTGAGAACTGAGCGGTCTTCTAGCTTGCTGATGTCACAAAGAGAAAGTCTTTGGATATCGCCGTAATTGTGCTGGAATAAGTTTTTGTTTTACTGTTCAAAGCTAAAAATACACACCCCTGTCCTTTATCGTTTATATATTTCTCACACTTCTCATTTTCCTATAATTATCCCAAGGTCACGCATGTGTTCGAGTCATGCCTTTTTTGTCGGTGTATGTCTGGAGCATCTGTAAGTGTGCGTCTGGATGAGTTCCACACTTTTTTGTAATGCTCTCCATTTCTTCCTGAAGTACTTTTGTTTTGAAGAGGGGAAAAAAAAAATGTTCTCATAGCTCCATTCAGAGTCTACGCATTATCTCACTCACCCATGCTCAATAATACAACGCGCATGCTTTCTCGCCACACCAGGAAATATGGATGCACGTCAGGAGGAAAAATGATGGTGATGGATAGATCGCACGTGAATTTTGCCTGTCATGTTAACAGTGTTGATGTGTCCACGGTGGACGTCTGAGAGACTGGGAGTAAATCTCACGAATTCGAACACTTCAGTCACTCTAGATATGTCCTTTTTTTTTTTTTTTTTACATTTTTATTGTTTCTGCCTGGGACTAAGCGAGTCCTCCAGAATGCCAGATGAGAGCAGCATGTCTTCTAGCATTCATGTCTTTCTGATCATTTCTTTATCTGCATTCTCAGTACAGAAACATGCATCATAAAGAAATTCCTTTGTGACTTGGGGTGTGTGTGCGCATGTGTGTGTTTATTTATGCATCTCTGTTTTCTGGACATATCTAGATCCTCCTAATTGATGGGATAAGCAGAATTTGCAGATCTTCCAGATATAATTAGACACGGAGAACACAACACGGTCTGTAATCGATGCCAGCCAAGAGTTTACTGGGATCATCTTGTACAGTCTAACGAGTATTTACCTCAAAAGGCCACTCAAGCCATTATTTAACACAGCTGTAAGATGATCGGGCTTTTGTTAAAAAAAAAAAAAAAAAAAAAAAGAAGAAAAACCGTCATGCACTTTTTAAATGTTCCATTTGCTAATCGAAGACTTGAGCTTCTGCCATGGTTCCCCTCGTGGCCTCGTGCCAAGTGGAAATGGAAAGACTGGGATTCCATTCATCAGCTTAATGGAGCCTTTGGAAAGAAGTGCGGTGTTTATCAGAGAGAGGGAGAGAGAGAGAGAGAGGGAAGGCAAGAAACAGAGAAAGTAAAGTATGGTAGTGATCCAAGGAATGGAGAACCTAAAAAAAATAAAAATAAATAAAAACCTAAAGAGTGAACCATCAGTGTCCCTCAGGTGTCGTCTGACCTAATGGAGTCAGGTTACGGGAATTAAGATCTAATAGAGGTGTTCGTCCAATCTCAAAGAGTTGGTCCTGGTCCTGATTTAGCATATAGCAATCCCCCCCCCCCCTTCCCCCGCCTCTCTGGGTCCTTTTAGTAGCTCTGTCGAGTGTGTTTGGCAGCTCGAATTGCTCCATTACTCCTTCATTCGATTTTCTTTACATCTCTTTACCACGGTGTCTTCCCCCTGCGTTGTTCCTTTTGGAGTCTCCATTCGAACACCAGACTAATGAGGATTTATAGTGTAGAATTAACACACCAGTGGGGCTCAGGTTAGCTGGACATGCTAACTTGCAGAAGCATCAATAAGCGTTCCCATGCTATCTGTGGTGGGTTAGGGTTTGCTGAACTTAAACTAAAGCTTTGTCTTTATTATAAAATGCCGGCTTCTTTTTGTCTTATTTCTTTTTCCAGTCAGTGAAAGTAAATTACACAGAGATGGATCGATCAGTCAGCGTCCCACTTTCCTCACGAAGTTCTCTGCTTTTTTTTTTTTTTTTTAACTTCAAAGACAGCATTTCTTAAAAAAATATAGCCGGGTAAAATCTAAAACCAGCATCTAGCGCAAATGTGCTTTAGAGAAGCCTTGCAACTTGCCTGGTCTTCACGTCCTCTGTCGTATTCCTCCACTTCCTCTACTTTGACCTTTTTGTTGTATCCTCCTTTGATATCATACGGACAGCCGATGGCGTTTGCTTGTCGGTCGTTTTGTCTAGAACAGGCACACGTGTCAGACATTCAAGGAGAAGTGAAATGGTGGAAATGTCATGGGGTTAGAACCTAAAAGAAAAAAAGGCTTGCTTTTGGATTCAACACCTTCAGAAGGTCTTTGATGCACAGTAATTTGAGATATTATGGAGATATTCATTTTTAAAGGTTTTTTTTTTTAAGTCCGTTCTTGTTTGGGTTCCCCCACCCCTGTTTCTTCCCTCCACAAGGCTGACACTGTTGTTGTCATCACATAAGCAGGTAGCACAGAGTTCGGTATTGATCTTGACTTATAACCTGACCGCTGTACAATCTGTAACGTCTGTCTCACTACCGTGATCTCGGCAGGTAACGTCTGGCATGTCTGGCTACGCAGAGGGTTGGGCGTTGTCTCCAGACTGTCGGTACACTGGCACTGATGGATGATGGGAGCTCAGTACCTACCTTGGAGACAGTGCTAATGTAGGATGTGTCTGTGGGAAAATAAGTGATGGAGACAAATCTGCAAGCGGGTTAATCTGAAGCAGGGATTTATCAGTGTTATTTTGGAAAAGGGATGCTAAAAGATAAAAGGTGATGAAAGGTAGCTCTTGTGTATAAACACACATGGATAGCATTAAAATAATATGCGTTCCCGTGCAGTGATCTACTGACTCTGGACCCAGAATCAGTAGCGTACCTTCATCTGAAGGACAAAGGACACACGTTTGAGGATGGTAATGTATAAAACTTGGATAGAAAGGTTAGATGTTCAAGCGAGATGTAAAAGAGGCCATATACACTACTAGTCAACAGTTTGGACACAGGATTGAATTTTTTTACAACTTCTAGCCATATTGGAGATTTATCAAAACTATGATAAAACTATATGGCATTAGTTAAGCAAGTAACAACAGTTATTTTAAGCTAAGACATAAGAGTCAGCTGTTCTGGAACAATTCTTGCAAGAACAGTATTGCTAAGTGCATTTGCCAAACCCATCAAGCACCACGATGAAACGGTCTCTCATGAAGACCTTCCCAGGAAAGCAAGACCAAAACTTACCTCTGCTGCAGAGAAGTTCATTTAGAGTCACCAGGCTCAGAAATCACCAATTAACAATCAGCACCTCAGATTAGAGCCGTTATGGACAATTTACAGATCATAAGTAGCAGACACATCTCCATATCAACTGTTCAAAGTTTTTCAGTTGTTGTATATTTTCGATGTCTTCAGCATTGTTCTACAATGTAGAAAGATATAAAAATCATGAAATACCATGGAAATAGGTGTGTGTGAATCCTTCTCTCAGATCTTGGGTCAACCTGTCTAATATTTTCATCTAGATCACGACCTCTTTTAACAGGTCCACCAGGTCTAAGAAAAACCTGTCGCAAATAATTGTGGCAGAAATCAGGAAAACAGACGAAAATCACTTGGAAATGTGTTTTGGATCCAAATCAGGTTTTCTGCTATTATAATATTTTTATATAATGACGAAACATAAAGGTTACTTTCTGATCTTGCCTTGATGTATATCTGCAAAGATCACATTAGTTAAGCAGCTGTTTACCAAATGCAGTGAGTCTTAGCTGCCTTCCAGTTCAGCGTAAAATGCTGAGTCATTGTCCTAATTTGTAGCGTTGTAGTGGCCTCGAGGTCATTTTGCAGTATTATCAGTAAAGCAGGGAAAAGCAGTTTATCAAGAAATAATGATCCCACAATATTGATGCTCCACAAGCTCATTTGCATTGTAGCTGAACCTTAATGAAGTTACTAGACAGACTCGGAGAACTGGGTTTAATTAGTGTTGAAGTTGCAGAGGTTATTAAAGGCCTTTAGAAGGTCACACACTCCTTTACTCTCCCCTCCCCTTCAGTCAGTCTCCCATCTGGATTTCTCTCTCTCTCTCACACACACACACACACACACACACACACACACACACACACACACACACACACGTGTGTTGCGTGGAAAAGCTTGATAAATGAAGAAGTGGATTATGCTAACAGTGGATGCGTCTTTTTTTTGTTTTTGTGGGGTGGTTTGCAACCTGTCAGAAGTGGAGTGAATTACATCACTGGATGTTTTTGCAAAGTCCTCTTGAATTCTTCACCAGGCGAATACACAAACTGGCTCAAAGTCAGAGAGAGAGCTCCGTATTCGGGGATGATTTGCGTTTTTAACTTTTTTTTTTTTTTTTTGTCCACTCTTTGATGCAGCAGGTGGCAATATGTCGCAATATGTCGCAATATGTCGCAATATGTCGCAATATGTCGCAATATGTCGCAATATGTGGCAATTTGTTGGTTTTGCGGGTCACCAATAAACGCAAAGAGAAGCGAACAAGGAAGTCCATCTTTTGTGCCATGCCTGATGTGGATTTTCTGAAAATGAAATAAACCCTAGCTTGCCTTCCTTCTTTACTATGATGTAAAGTGCAGGTCAGAGGATGAGATCAGTGTGTGTTCGCGCGCTATGAACACACTGAGATTTCCGAGGAGACCGACGGTCCTGGTGATTTGAGTAGTTCTTTATCCGTGTACGCCGTGAAGTGCTCAAGACCAGCTTTTTCAGCGGACTTTGGGGTCAAGTGTAGCATCACGGGTCTAACCAATCGTAGATGAGACTGAATTTTTCTAACCAATTGTAACACAGAAATAACAACAGAAGAAGGAGTAGTGAATGTATTTTCCCCCCCAACATTAAGGTCAGGTCAGACTTCCAAACTTTTCTGATAAATCGATCAGATTAAACACCTTAAAACAGACCATCCATACCACCTGCATGGAACAACTTGATCGCGAGTGATTTAAAAATAATGTATCGTGGGCAGATTTAAAAAGCTGTTGCTTAAGTCTGATTAAGCTATGCGGCAAGCACTGCTTCGTCACAGACAGAAAATGTTCCTGTTTGTAGCACGTCTGTCTTTCTGCTCTCCAAATGACCTGGGCGTTGTTGTTACTGCATAGTAGCATCAAACCAACTCTCGGTGTTGCGTCTGACCTTTAACTTTTTAGACGGGCATACCCGAGTGTGAAGTAGACTCCGATCAAGTGCGTATTCTGAACGCATCTCGCCTGCAAGTCCAGATTGATGTGTTGTGCTTGTGTCTGGTTGGCTCTTCAGGTTGCATTTTGCATCGTGGAGACACTTCATCACACCATTATTTAGGGCTTTGGCGTACACACCACTTTATACTTAGAACAGATACTGTAGATCAGCAAGTGAATGCTTGCATGTAGCACCCTTGTACAAACGGACATTTGCAACCAGCATCTTACTGTAACTGTTTTATTTCTTATTATTTATTTACCACTGGGCCATGTGTGCATGCAGGTTTTATACTGCTGCATATAACTGTAGCGTTAGTCACTTAGGCAGTTTTGCTGGTTAAAGACATCTGGCAGATCTTTCATTTGTCCCTCAGCGCGTGCCCCGTTTCACTTTTTATACCAGCCCTTTTTATCAAAAACACAACTTGTTCTTGTGAAAAGTGCACTTCTATCTTGTCTGGGTTTGCAACGGAGAGCTTTCACCTCACCCCGCGATTGCTCAAGGTCCTTCTGAGTCAATGTTTAATCTGCTAAGTGATGATTAGTACCTAGTTGGTTGCAATCACAGATTACAACTTGACCTGGAATGCCGTTTTATATGAAACCAGAAAGAAGCCTTCTAGGAGCATGCACAAGCACATAACTGGCTCCAAAAAAACTTGCCTTGCCATAGTAAATCATTCTCTCGTGTTGGTGCTTGTGTTATGTCAACTTTCAGTACAGTGTTGATGTTGTGTATTAGCGCCTAAAGCTTGAGTTTGAGGGAAAGCGCATGGTATGGACGAGAATGGTGATTTTTTTTTTTTTTAAAACGTTTTTTGTTTAATTCTTTACACTTCTGGAAACCATGAAAAGTTTCTTGTCTCAAGTCAAGTCTGGTTCTTAATACCTAAAATGTGCTCAACAGGTACTAGAAGGGCAAGTTTACCCAAATATGACTTGTTAGCAACAAAAGGCTCATAGCTTGCCAGGAAAGAGAATGTAAACCACTTTCGTTGTCCAACAGTTAACACATCTTCCCTGATCATCTATTTGCAAAGCTGTGCATAAAGACTTTTTTTTTTTTTAAAGAAATATTTGTTTGCATTTATTATTTTTTTTACAGTATTTTAATCATGCGTCTTTTGAGCCTAATAATTTTGCCTAATAGTAGTATAGCCTGTGTATGTATGAGATCTAAAATGGTGTGTGCTGACTTGTTGTGTTGCAGGGTGAGGAGGGGCCTCCCAGTCTGGAGTACATCCAGGCCAAGGACCTGTTCCCCCAGAAAGAGCTGGTCAAAGAAGACGACAGCTTACAGGTCAGCTGTTCTCCTTTTTGTTAAACAATGCAAAAAAAAATATGGAACTACAATGGAAATACCAGAACTGAAATTTAGATTACACTGGGCTGAAAAACTCGACCCAGGAAACATTACAATGCATTTATTTATTTATTTTTACTTTTTCATGTTAAGTCGGTTGCCATGTTTTCAAGTGCTGTATCCACCCCCATAGTGGAGAGGTTGGGCGTTGTACCACCTCTTCATAGTTGGCATGAACACTGATTACAAATGGCTTGTCTAATGTCCCTTGTAGGAAGCGTGAACTGTTTCCATCTGCTGCTGTTTAAACAGTTTAAGAGCGTTTAAAAAAAAAAAAATTATTCCGTTCTAATTTTCATTAATATTCATTACAAATGATTCGCATTGTGTCTGAAAAAAAGAGAGGACAAGGAAGTGACGATTTGATCCCTTTACATGCTTTACAGGTTTTACTTGTTAGGGGTCCAAGCTCGTAGTGCAGCTACTTGCGTTCACATAACAGGATAAGTGTATTAATCTGTCGACCGTTTGTTGTTCGGTAAAATGTGGGATAGACTGTCCACCGGGGGTGCTGTTGTTTATAAAGTCTACCCGTACCCCACACCTTACCGCTTGCACTGTATCTCCCATCATTTCAAAAGCTCTTCCACACCTGATTTATATATTTTGGGGGTGTGGCTTTAAAGAGAGCGCTAAACTAGAGGTTGTATGTAGTTTTCGTTTCCTTCAACTCCAAGCACAGAAGGCACTATTTAGTTCACTTATCAACACAGACGCGTTTTTCACGAATGCTGGCTAAAACAGTAGTACATTAGGTTCTCTCTCAGCCCACACTGCCGAAGGTTTTACAGCTGCAGCTCAAGCAATGACACGTGCTAGATTAGACAGCCAGACAGAGACGAGGGAGGCGCGGGCCTGTCAATGAGCTGAAAGTGAATGGAAGTGGGAGATTTTAGATGGAGCTTAAAAAAAAGGGGGAGGGGGGACTTTATATTGAGTATCAAAAAAAAAAAAAGGAGGGAAACAATGGTCACTAGTAGATTTCATTCAAACAGTGATTTCATGGCTTAGCAGGGAAACTGTTGGACGTTACATTCCACAGCAGCTCCATGGAGAACAGCTCACACTTTTCATCTAATGACTTGCACTGATTTAACGCTGTGTAGTCAACAACGTGACAGGAAATCACTACCACCGGTTCCCGGGATTACAGGACACACACACACACACACACACACACACACACACACACACACACACACCCACCAAAAAAATAAATAAAAATAAGGCCCAACCCAAGAAATGGCAACATTTGGGTAATTGTTCTACTTTCTGTTAAGTTGCATTTAGAGTTTTTTTCTCTTCTCTTTAACCCAGATTCATTTGTAATGACTGTTTGTTTATTTTTGGTCCCATGTTTGTTTTGAGCTCAATTTATGGGGAGAAATGGACCTGATAATAGCGAATCAGAAGTTCTCCACGTACATTACTGAATATATGCAGAGAAATAAAATAAAACTGTTTTAAGAAAAGTGATTAGGATTTAGAAATGCTGGGATATTTTTTTTTTTTGACAAGTGATAAGAATGACTTCCCCATGACCAGTGAAAAGTAAATTAGCATGAAATATCAGGGATGGGAATCACCATGGACCACCAAATACAATCTGATCGCGATACCTAGGTGCCGAACTGATTTGGGAGGCGATTCAGTTATTATGAGGTCATGAACGTCCCTGTCTGAAATATTACTTTCTTTCTGTGTTTTTTTTAAATTAATTAATTAATTTATTTATTTATTTATTTTTTTGATTTTGTTACAATTCTAAACAAATTGTAGCAAATAATTTGCTCTCTCCACTCGGGATGCAGTCCTGCCCGCCAATGTATGAATACTTGTGGCGCTCCAAACACATATAAATAAAAAATATTTAAAAAAAACTCGATTCTTAGCTAAATGAATTGCCACACAAAAAAAATTTGTTTTCCCCAGCATCTCAAATTAATTCTTTAATGTAATTCTTTAACATGATCAATAGATTAATGCAACGAAGGCCTATTATACCTGTAAAAAAAAAAAAAAAAAGGAAATTGTTTTGCTGTAAAAAAACCTACAGTAATTACACTGGTTCTCCTAAACCTACCAGGAAGGTGTCAGTAATATTACAGTCAACTTCAAATACAAATCTTGTTCATCACATACAACCACATGGCATGTACTTCTCTCTTCCACCGTGTTGAAAAGTGGAACCGTCCCCAGTCACCACACGCATTACAGGCAGACCACACGGGCATCCATGCGAAAAGATCTCCAACCAGAAGGGGAACACCAGACGAGTCAGCCTTTATCTAAGGCAAACTTTTTTACAAAAATGCTTGGCTAAATAAATAGGTTTTTAGCCTAGACTTAAACACTGAGACCGTGGCTGAGTCCCGAACATTAATAGGAAGACACTTTCATGACTTTGGGGCTTTGTAAGAAAAAGCTCTGCCCCAGCTGTAGTTTTTCATAATACGCGGTACTGACAAGCAGCCTGCATCCTTTCATCGAAGTAGGCGTGGCGGATCGTAAGACACTTAGCAGTTCACTCAGATACTGCGGCGCGAGACCATTTGATGCTTTTTATGTCAATTGTATTTTAAAATCGATATGAAATTTCACGGGGAGCCAATGCAGTGTGGATAAGATGCTCGTATCTTCTGGTTCTAGTGAGGACTCTTGCTGCTGCATTCTGGACTAACTGAAGCTTGTTTATGCACCTAGTTGAACA
>JAQQZT010000017.1:7877196-7887293 GCA_030068275.1 Clarias platycephalus
TCTCTCTCTCTCTCTCTCTCTCTCTCTCTTTTTACTGTTTCTTCCTCTATTTAGACTGTGTTCCAGTTATCCCCAAAAGCTCCTGGTGCAAGTGTGGATCACAGATTAGGAACTGGAAAGTGTGGCCTCCTTCAGGTCCTGGAAGAGAATCCCAGTAGTGGTGTACATAGGGTTTGGACTGGCAGTCAAATTTTGGGGTCGTTCCTGGTTTTTATTTCTTTTTACAGTGTAAAACGATGCTGAAGGTCCAGAATAGGCAATAATCTCCTTTGAACGGTTAACATTGAGACGTGTCTGCTACTCCTGCTCTGTAAAGCTTCATAACGACTCTTATCTGAGGTGCTGTTTCTTCATTGGTGATTTATTTATTTTATTTGTATTTTTTTTTTAAGCTGGTAACTATATGAATTTCTCCTCTGTAGCAGAGGTAAAGTTTTTGTTCTTGCCCTTGTTTTCTTCTGTGATGGCCTTCATGAGAGACAGTTTCATCATCATATTTGGGGTTTTTGCAGAACAGCCGACCTTCACGTCTTCACATTAGAACTGTCTCTTGTTGTTGTTGTTGTTGTTGTTACTTAGCTACCTACCGTAATGTTATTTGTTATTTCATAGTTTTGGGGGGGGAAAAAATCCAAAATAGTTTTAGAATGTTAAAAATAAATCCAAAGTTGTGTTTGAACTTTAAAGCCTGAGGAAACTTGTGAAGAATGTTTGCTTTGATGTTTACAGTGTTGTTGTTGTTCTTCAGGTCTTCTGACCTGCAGTGTGACTCTAATACTGTCTGCCTCAGGCACCAGAGGAACGGCGCAGTGACGGCACGCTGCAGTCAGCCTGAGATCAGCTGGTGGAGGAACACTGAGGACGAGCACCTGGTCACGTCCATCGCCAAAGCCTGTGTGCTGGATCCAGGGCCACGAGCGAGCTGCAGGACACGAGGGGACGGGGGAGACTCTTCTGACTGTGACTTCGGTAACATCATCCCAGGAATAATCTCACTCACACCTGCACATACACACCTGTGTCGGGATTCATTAGAGCAAGGCAGTGATTTCTGATACGAGCACGGACGGGTGACTTCAGGCAGATCGAGTGTCATGTCTGTCAGGTTTGATTTGAGTTTTACCTTCTTTTTTTCCCTGTTATTGTTTTAGCAGATTTGCTTTTTAGTTATAATGGAAAAACTTCTAAAGTGAGTTTAGTGATGGAGGGAAATCATATTGCATGAAGCACCAAGTGGTCATTACGTAAATAATAACGTAGGGGAATAAAAATCTAGATGCATCAAGAATTGATTTACAGTCACTTTGTGGCCATCTGAGATTAAACCAGGATAAATCAACACTCTGGAGGTCTTTGGAGACTCCTACCCATAAAATGTTCCCGGGCTGTGGACATTATCCTCGACCCCAAAAATACCAGTCTGTTCTATTCCAGTAAGAGTTACAGGCAGAGATAAAGATATGAGCATTTCTCATGATATGAACCATTTTGTGGTGCTTTCATCGACTAAAACAAATTACATCACTCTGTCCTAAACTCTTTCACTAACAGTAAATTAATGGGAATTGATGGTGATTGGACTTTACTCCTCTTTTAAAGTGCATCCCAATCCGCGCTTGAACTGCAATTAAACTGGAGTGTTCGTGCCAATTAATTTGCTAACGGTTCCGGTTCCCTCAGATACTCATGGCATGTGGATTGTTCAGGCAAGAATAGTAATTATCATTCGTAATTAGATACTCAAACGCACACAAACTTCTTTTTTTTTCCCAGGACTAAACACAAATGTGGAGCGGGTGCTAGTGAGCAGATTGTAAACGACTCTTTTTGATCTTGTTGCCCGAACCGTGGGCTAAAGAATGATTGGTGGTCTCTTGTTGACGAGGTATCGTTGTAGTTTTTGACGGCGACACTACATCGTTGACGTTGGGAGCTCAGCAGATATAGCGGTAGCTCAGTGGGTTAAAGCCCTGCATTACTGATGAGAATGTCAGCCGTTCGAGCCCCAGATCCACCAAGCTGCTGTTGAACACAGCCCTTGACCCTGTCTGCTCCAGGGGTACGACTCTACCACAGCTGTGACCCTGTGCTCTCACCCCAACTTCCCAACAACAAGCTAGGACATTTCACTCTGCTGTAAACTACAGACTATAGGTAACAATATGTGAATTGTTTTGTTTGTTTAATTCTTTTTACCTGCTCAAATTCCTATAAGGAAAGAAGTTCCCTTCTCAGCATTCCTTCCAAATGAGTTTTGAATATTTAAATATTTTAATATCCAGCTATTTAGGACTTTATGGTACTGCGATTCTTTAATCAACCCTTGCGTACATGCGTATTGAGTAACATTTTTAGAATAAAACAGGAGTTTTTTTTTATAAATAAGTTCTTGTCAGCTTTTCTTAAGTTATTTATACAGATTAGTTTTATTTAAATAATATTATAATCTGTTTGAAGGGAAAAGTTTAAGGCTTTTAAGGAGTCCATAAAATCTGTTTTGTTGTTGTTTGTTTTTCCCCCAAACTTGTTGGTAGGTGTGTGATGGTCATAGCGCAGCCCCTCTGCAGTGACACACTTCTTGTTGTTGTTTTTCCTAATGTGTCTCCTGTCTCTCCGTCTCTCAGACTCGTCCCTGGCGGTGGGTTCGGGTCCGGATGCCAGCGCTGCGCCACAGAAGCTGCTGATCCTGTGGCTGTGAGTGTGAAGGTAAGCAGCAGCCTTCATTCCCATGTGCACTAAGAGTTGACACAGGGGACACTTCTCCTGGGTAGAGACGTGGTGGTGTCCAGCTTTGTCCAGCTGTGTCGTGAGTCATTAGCTGCCACGCTGAGGAAACATGAGGAAGCAAAACCAGAGGTTTGTCTTCAGCTTGGCTAATTTTAGGGCGAGAAAAACTTCATCAGGCAGGTTTTATCTGGGTCTAAAAGGCTTCCTACAGATTATTTCTTGCTCTACCTCTGTCTCGTTCTGCATCTCGGAAACGTTTTGTGTGAGACACACGCATGCTGCTTCACCACCTGCTGCTCTGGCCTGTGTCGCTTCACCTGCCCGTCCGCCTCTTACTGAAAATGAATTGGACCTATAATTCACACCTCATGTTAAAAGCCCTAAATTAAAGGCTTAAGGCTCTCCATTGAGTGGCAGAACAAGTTTTTTAAGTAAAAAAAAAAAAAAAAAAAAACACAGCCCTTAACACTTCTAATAATCATGAACAATACACATTTTTTTGTTTTTTTTATGTATATATCAAACTAAAATCTGGTGATGTGGGTGGACACGACCACAAGCAGAACATTTATGATGATGATGATGATGATGATGATGATGACTTCTACATGATTTTAGGTTATAAATCACCACTCTTTTTAGAAATGGATCAGTTCAGGTTTCAGCATCTGATTTTATCCATAATGGTGTGTGTGTGTAGAATACTACCCAAAGTGCGAGGTGATGTTCATGGGCGTGGCTAATATCCACTCCATCAGGAACAGTTTCGCGTCTCTGAGGGCTGTGTGCAGTCAAATCCCTGAACCTGCCAAGTGAGTACACAGTGCTAAACTTTAACCTTATTCTATTTATTTTCCTTTTTTTTAAAAATGATTATTCTGTGTTGTTTTCACTTTCCATCACAGCCAGTAGATTGTCATCATCTGGTTTTCCTTTAGTAATGATTCGGCCACATGACAGGAATATCATAGAGTGAAACCTGAAGACATTACAAAGTTTTGATCTCAACATTATCATTTGCTAATAAAGTGCCAGCATGAACAATTGTCTTTTGTCTTTTTTTTTTGTGGTTGTGTTGTTGTTTTATAAAATTACCCATTAAACAAAAAACCTGAGTATTTATATGTAACTGAATACAGTTTTGAGAAACTAGTAGGTGTGTTTGCTGAGGGATAGAATTTGTCCTATTTCTTCTATTCTCATTTTCAGCTCTTTAACAGTAAACACATCCAAAACACAAAGTTACAGTGCAGATACACAGTGACACAGAGCCAGTAATAAGACGTCATATATTCTCAGCACTGACTCATATTTAGGGTTTATGATGCATGTTGCTTTCTCTCTGTGACATGGTTCGATCAGCTGGGTCAGGTGTGTGTGTGTGTGTGTGTTTACAGCTTAAATGTTATCGTTATGTGGAACCTTTACATATTTCGGTCTTGTTTAGTCTGACTGCAAGGATATTGATTATTAAAACCAGGTGCCTGACTCGCTTGGCATGTGAACCAATGTTATGCAGCAAACAAAACAAACAAAACATTTTATAAAATGATTATTTGGTCATAACTATTTGAATTATTTTAATTAAATTATTTATGCATGATTTCATTTGATTATTGTTTTATTAACTGTCACTAACTGATTTTTATAGTTTAATTTTATTTGCTTTAATTTTATGCTGTTTAATGCTGGTCGTTTTATTTCTATCATTGTACACAGGGGTGATAGCGTTCCGGCACCACGCTGGATTTCCGGCGTACTGTGGCTGCGGGGAAAAAATAATAATAATCAGGTTCGCGGATATTGATCTGTCATTTCTCTAGATCTGACATGCGCAGGTCAGAGAGCAGCTTTAACGCTCAAACAATACACATACTAGCCAATGAGCCAATCAGAAATAGGGAAGGGGCGGGCCTTGTGTATAGATTGATACAGGTTAAGGCAACGGTCCATGCGCGAAGGTGGTTTTAGCTCCCATACTGGCAGCTCAAACCGTATGGCTTGTTTATGACTCCAGGGGAAGACATTAAAGATTTCAATAAAGGCATAAAGAATAAATGGCGCTGGGCTTGGATTGAGGATCTGGGTAGTGACGGAACCTTTGGAAGCTGGTGTCAAAATCCCCCCCCGTCATTTACATTTAGGCATTTGGCAGACGCTCTTATCCAGAGCGACTTACATTTTTATCTTGAGTTGAGGGTTAAGGGCCTTGCTCAAGGGCCCAACAGTGGCAACTTGGTGGTTGTGGGGTTTGAACCTGGGATCTTCTGGACCGTAGTCCGATGCCTTAACCACTGAGCTACCCCTGGCCCGTCATCATCACCTCTCCTTTCCGCTCGCTCACCTTGGCGGCTGCCCAGTTCGCCTAAAACCGCCACTGTATGGAACTAGCGGGAAAAAAGTGCCCTCACGGCACGAATTAGACCCTGTTCATAAAGCAACAGTCAGAGCACTGCAACCCACCTCACGTTAGCCAGGGGCAACAGCCACGGCAGATATTCTATGGCGTTATATTCCTGCCACAATTCTGAGCGCGCGGTTTGACATTTTGAGAGCAGACAAAGCACTCTATGCGCGTGCAGTTTCTCCCCTGCTCGCGCAACATGTTCTCCGCGCACGCTAGTGATGGGTCATTCATGAACGATTCGTTCTTTTTGAACGAATCTTCAGCATGACTCAGATGAACGAGTCGTCTCGGAGAGTGATTTTCTACTGGGCGCGCATGCGCAAAACACCGCAAAACCTCCGTATGTTATATACAGGAAACAGAAATGAGTAATTACCTTTGAGTCTTTTCGGTCCTGAGTCGTTCGTTCTTTTGTCACGTGACTCCCATAGACGCTATGCGGTTATATTTAAGTATATGAAATAAACATCAAACAAAGTATTATACAGTTTCTTTTATTTTTTATTTTTTGTAAAATTAAATAATTTAAATTAAAAATAAAAATAAATTGTAAAGTTTAAATAAACAAGTGAAAGTTTTCACACTATACATTACAGTATAAGCCACAACAATAACATATAGTTATCAATATATTACAATATAAAGCCTAACAACAATATTGTTTTTTAAAAAAAATAAACACACAAAACACACTGTGACCTGGTTCAGAGCAAGTTTGCATTGAGAAAAACAAGCTCCTGGACTTTGGATGGGCTCAGTCTGTTTCTTCTGTCAGAGATAATCTGCCCTGTCTTAGAAAAAACTCTCTCAGATGGCACAGATGTAGCCACAATACAAAGTCTAGCCTTCATGACCTCAAAGAGGCTTTTGTATACAGGGGAACTCTTCATCCACCATGCCAGAGGGTCCGATGTGCGGGGTAAAAGTGGCTCTGCAAGATAGGCCCGCATCTCCATCATTGTATCTGAAGTATGGGAAGACTCCTCTTCACCCTGAGTTGGGTTAACATGTGCTGCAGCTGTAGTCATCCTCTTTACTGTCTCATCTGCCGCCTGTTGGTTGATAAAGGCTTGCTTTTTGAACCTTGGGTCCAAGCAAGTAGCATCAGCCAGCTTCTCAATAAATTCAACTTTGCCAAACCTTCTGTTCATTTCAGCCATGAGGGTGTCCACTAATTTGTTAACAGGTTCTAGACAGGATGGATTTTCTCTGACAACAATCTTCTGAAGACCTCTTTTGAAGTCATCAAAATGACTTTGGAGGCAGTCACAAACCTATAAAGATGAACAATTATATTTAATATCATTTCTTATAACTTGTAATAATTATTTTATATAAAAAGGAGTTATTTCTACTCTCCTGCTCATAGATCTGATATTAACATGGTAAATCTTCCCTGCTGCTATCTTCCTGTCTCCTCTTGCATCTGTTCTTAAAGGTGTGAACGCTCCCACGCTCACCTTCTCATTCTCTGTTCATGTCTCTCTCTCTCTCTCTCTCTCTCTCTCTCTATCTCTCTCTTTCTCCTTCCCCCCACCCCCTCTCCCCCTAACTCAAGCCAACATCTTGTGATTCATCTCTGGACGGACACCTCTCTGTCCTTCCTCTCCTTTGATTCTTCAGGATCTCACCAGGACATTTACAATGGTTCATGTTCTTTGTAGTAACATATGTCGATTGCACAGGCGTTTGGTCAAACATATAAAAACCCCATCTTTTGCTATTAATAAACATAGACCTTTCTGACAGACAACGTGTGTGTGTATGTGTGTTTGACTGAGTCTCTCCTTGCACCAGAAAAGCTTATCGAAGCACAGCAGACAGACCGAGCAATTCGCTTCTTCTACTACGCAACTTTACATAACTAAATCAACAATCAATCTATATTGTACATATGATTAGCTTAATGTAAGTAAAATTTTGTTTATTATAAATGTTAAGCAAAAAAAGTTAAACTACTTACTTTTCTCCGCTCACTTCGGTGATGACCTCCTCAAATGGCTTAATGATATCAGTAATTTCTTTGGCAATTTCCCATTCCTCTGGTGTTAATGTTGGCAAAGAAGCATTGGTGAGTGCCAGGGTGGAGATGATTGGATCTTTCAGATCAGTGAAACTTTTCAACATGTAATAAGTTGAATTCCACTTTGTGGACACTTCCTGTTTTAGATGCAGCGGCTCCTGTCCCATCTGTTTCTGTGTGGCCTCGAGTCTGTCTCAAGCAACGGTGCTTCTGTGGAAGTATTCAGCAGTAGATTTCACCTTTTGCAGTACATTTTGGACCTCCTTCAGTGCAGCTTTGACAATGAGGTTTAACATATGAGTAAAGCATGATATGTGGTCCCAGTGGAGGTGTTCTCTCAGAGCTGAAACAATATTGCTGCCATTGTCAGTTACACAAGCTACAATTTTGTTATCCACATCCCATTCATTAGTAACTCTGGACAGCTCTCTTACCAGGTGAGAGGCAGTGTGTGTCTTTCTGTCCAAACAAAGCAGTCTAAAAGATGGGATGTCATCTGAAAATCCTCTATGAAACGACAAGTCACAGCCATATAACTTGTGGCATTCACAGAAGTCCAGCAGTCTGTTGTGAGACATACAGTAGAGGCACCCTTGATTTTATCCATTATTTCTGCCCTTAGCTTGTCATACAACCTAGGCTGTATGGTTTTTGACAATGTTTTTCTACTTGGTAGAATGTATGATGGGTCCAGGAGATTTGAAAATTCTTTAAAGCCCTTATCCTCAACAACTGAAAATGGTTGAAAGTCACGAGCAAACATTTTGACCAAGGCCTGATCAAGTTTGCTCTGTCTTAATGGGTCCATCGGTCTTGTTATGAAACTGCCCATTGAGGGTTGATGATGTGGTCTCCGTGCCCGAACTGATTCTTGGATGGTGGTGGGTGCTGCGGGTAAATTGGCAGGTGTGGACGTGGTCGATGAGTCAGTTGAGGGTTTGACTGAAGTAATGCTGCTGCAAACCGTTCCAGCTGCAAAAGGGCCACTCCCTGTTCTTACTTGTGCTAACAGCACAGTTGGGTGAATAGATTTCAGGTGTCTCCTCAAATTGGAAGTACTTCCTCCTTTGGTGGAAAAAGTCTTTTTGCATGAATTACATTTACCCTCTGTGGCTGAAGTTACCAGAAAATGTGTCCAGATGTCCACTCTTTTTTCTTGTGGCCATTCTCTTGAGCTTATCAAATCAGGTTTTGAGGATTCCCTTCACTGCGCCTCATTTAGTGTAAAAGTGTGGGGATGGATGGGGAGGGGTGGCGGTTCCCTTGGAGATAGCTTTGAGTGACAGTTAAACTTACTGTATACACCCTGAACTTTGTTTGACCCCAACACTTTATATTAGTATTTAGGTGACATTTGTTTGACCCAATCATTTGTAGGTAAGTATTCAAATCTGTTATTAAATTTTTTATGACTGTGTCCCTTACTATTTTTTTCACAAAATATAAAGCAAACGTTATGAAGCAAATGTTTAGTTATTAATAGTATTATTATTTGCAACTAATTACTGTTTGCACCTAATATTAAAACCAAGCACATGTTTACACATTTTCCTAAATAAATAAATACAAAAATAATTTCTGAGTACATTATATTTGTATAATATTTTTTTATTAAATGCAAAAGTATACATCATTGACATCATTGACAAGAACATACACTCGATACACTTACTGTCATTTTTTATTTTGCATGCTTTTTTTTTATTAGATCACGATAAACAATAATATAAATATTTGGACAAAACCTGATCTATTTCACTGCATAGCGTCTATGGGAGTCACGTGACAAAAGAACGAACGGTTCGGATCGGAAGATATGACAGGTGAGCTGCTTATTCTGTTTATCATATGTCTTTAGCTGCAAGGTAATATTTTAATTACTGAGACTATAGCCAAATTGTGTGTATGTAGTCGTGTTCGGGGTCTGTTTTTTGAAAATTTAACATTTTACTTATTTTTTTTCTGATCAAAGAACGAAATGAACTAAATGACTCAAAAAAAGATTCGTTCATTTTGATGAACGAGATTCAAAGAACCGAGTCACTAAAATGATTCGAACTTCCCATCACTATTATAAAGTACAAAACGTTTCTGTTGGTGTTTAATTTGTTTTCTATGATTAAAACTTATTTGTGGTGTTTTATGTTTTGTACATCTTTTCAAATTGAGACCTCATTTGTAAGTTGCTGCTGGTGTAAAACATTAAATATAAAATAAAAATCTCAGTTTTATCCCGTCTGTTTTATTCTTCCTTCCTTCACAGAATTCTGTTGACCAGGTTAATTATAATTAACCGAGGGTATTTCATTAAAATAATGGGAGGGGGGTGTTTTAATAAAACGACGTCTATCCGACATGAATCAGATCTTTGGCAGATGTATGAACATCTGATTAACATCGTCTAAAGAGCAGATCAGGGTCGTTTTAAATCATTTACGTCTTAAATACGTCGGCTAAGTGTCGTTCACGGACGTCTCGGCGACATCTGACAGATGAAAAAGACGACGTCGCATAGATGTCTCCGTGACGTGTGTGTGGGTATTGTTTCAGGACTCTTTTTATTTTATTGTATTGTATTTTTTTTTTTTATTCTATCTTATTTTATTTTATTTATGTATTTTTCCTTATTTATTACTTTTTCCTTTTATAATGGATAACAACCGTGAGCAAGAATAATCAATTTCCAGTCACTATTTAGACCATGATAAGAAAAAGATCTGTCTCTGTGTTGGTCAGCACACACAGACACACACACACACACACACACACACACACATTAAAAACTAAATCCAGCTCTGGTGTTATTACAGTATTTCTGAATTGCTAAAAGACTAAAATCCATTTGCAAAGCCAAAGTTGCAAGTGTACAAACCACTTTATTGATTGAATCACACAGTTTGCAGAACTTTAAACACTTCTCATGTGGTTAGACACAACTAG